>JAJQXH010000086.1:3852500-3902500 GCA_022343465.1 Oscheius sp. G VE-2021 | reverse complement strand
AAAAATCGCAAAAACATTGAAACGATTTTATACTCCTCGCCGATCGAGCTTGGAATGAGATTAAACTAACCTGCACATCTAACTAGCAAGAGAGAGCGCACAATGAGGGGACGCAGAGTACATTAGCATAACCATGGCCATTTTCAATTGACAAGCTCGATGGGCGAGGGGTATAGTTTAATGCAATTTTATTTTTTTTGTTCTAATGTTTTTTTGCCTTAAAATTTGTGCAAAAGTGGTAAAACGTTGAAAAATGGGCCAAATGTGGCAATCTGAGACTTTTGGGAGTCAAAATCTTTTTTTTGGTTCCGGGTTATTGCGGGCGCGCCCGTTATGTGAAAACAAAAATCTAAGGCAAAAAAAATCTCTCAAAAGATTAAGGAACATTGTGGTTGATCGAAAATTCCCACCGACTTTTTTCAACAAGAAATATAAAAAGTCGCAAAGATTTTAGTTTTCTGTTTTTTTTTCTCAAAAGTTATTTTTTTTTAAAAAACTTTTGAGAAAAAAAAGGAAAATTGCGACTAAGTCCACAAGATCCAAAAACTGCAAAAAAAAAAGTTTAAAAATTTCAGGAGTTTAGGGGCCTCAATTTTTTTTGCATCGAACGATGAAACTAAGTTTTTTTTTATTTGAAATTGTTTTAAATACTATCAATTTATAAACCTACTAATCAATAGAGCGTCAATATGAAATCAATAAATATCGCTCACGTTTATGAGTCTCAAAACGATGGCGTGCCAGAACTTTGCAAATTGTCAAAATATCTCAATTAATTCGTAAAGAAGAATATTGATTAGAAAAACGTATCAATCGATAGAATAAAAACAGTAAAAGTGCAGTTAATCGATAATGATCAAATCAAAGGTCTAGAAGCGGTGGAGTGCCAAAATTAAGATATTGATTAGTAAAATATATCAATCGATATAGTATGAACTAAAAAAGTACCTTTAAAAAATATTAATTTTTGGGTTCAGAAGCGCTGGCGTGCCAAAATTTGCACATATCCAAATTTAAAAATCTGAATTTTGTAAAACGAACAATCGATTTTAATAATCCTTTTAAGCAAATTAAATGTTTCTTTCAGAAAGAAATGGTTCGACCGTTCAGCCAAAATCTCACTTTCCATTTATCTAATCCTCGATACATTTGTATTTCTTATTATAGCTCAATTCAACAGCTATGGATATCTTATACCCATCGAATTATACTATAAGGTATGTTTTGAAACATGGCATTTATGTAGTTTAGATGAACAGATTTGGTTTGCTTGCTTTTTACGTATTGAAGGCTCTTCAATACATTTTTTCCATCACTGTTCTACTTTTTGTAAAACGAGCGCCAAGGGAGATTTTCAGTGAGAGTACGGCAAAAGCTTACAAAAGAATGACAAACGCATTGCTTATTCAGGTAGGTTGTTACTTTAATTGAGGAATGGAACTGAAACTTTCGCTTCATACTAAAAAAAAGTTTTTTTTAGTTTTAAGCGAAAGTTTTAGTTTTTCTTTAAACACAATTTTTTTTTAAGAATTAGAATTTTTCTTGGGTGTACGTAAAAAAACGTTGTGCAAAAAGATTGTTTTTCTTCGAATTTTTTCTATCTTCCGAAAATGGAAACATGCAAATATTGCCGATTTTTATTCACTTCAATGTTTCAGCAAAAACGGGGTTATTTATAATTTAATTTTTCTTTTTTTCTGTTTTTTTTCAGATTCAGATAGTCAAAACTCCAAATAGGAATACGTTTACATCAAGTGACGCAAAAAAGTTTCAAAATTGAATTGAAAAATCTCTTTTTTTTAATTTTCAAATACGAACATTTTTCAAAAAATGTAAAATTCTTTCAAAATGTAATAAAATTTAAAATGTTCAAAAATTCAATTTATAATGTCAACATGCAATGTTTTCATACCTTTCCTCACTTCACTGTTTCAACAAAAAACGGGGTTATTTATATTTTTCATTTCCTTTTTTTCTGTGTTTTCTTCTTCAAATTCTGATTTTGAAAAAAAAAACTTCAAATAGAAATAAGTCGCCCAAATCTCACATAAACAAAATTTTTTAAAATGAATTTAAAATCACTTTTTTCTTAAACATTGAAATAAAGGAGCCAAAAAATGTATTTTATCTAAATTTCCATTTTTTCTTAATTCCGAACAAAAGTGTTTCTCGTTTCTACCAAAAAGTGATGTGTCAATTGGATTTCAAAGCGGACTTGCTTGTCTTATCACTCCACGTTTTTTATTTATATTAAATACATTTACGTATGATAGCAGTAATAAAATACAGTTTTGAAAAAAATTCATTTTAAAATTAAAATTGTTTCAAAAATTTCAATTTTAAAAATAATTTTAAAAAATGTCAAAAATTTAGCTGAAAGTTTAAAAAATGTTTTTATAAATACGGTCCGTTTGGCCATACCAAATAAAAAATGGGTAAAATTTAAAAAAAAAGTTATTTTTATGTATATGTTTCAGACATTCCTTTGTACAACACTAGAAATCTGGGCTGAAACAATCATGATAAATATGGATTGGTACTGGGAAGAAAACGGTTGGTGGAAAATTGCTGTCGAGCTCTTGGTAATAAAAAACCCTTATTTTAAAAAAAACCTTCTTAATTTTTAGTCAAATTCTTTGCTCCCGGATCGTTTTCCTTTAGCCAAGGCAATTGTCATCTGGTGGTCGGTGAGAGGAATTCTGAGGCCCAAACCAACCCCAGTCGGAACAAATTGGGCTTCGAAATGTGCCAGTTCTGGATATCAGACCAACAATAGGGTCACCTCAGTAAAAGATGATATGGTTGTAGCTCCGATGTAAACAGGGTTTTTTTTAATAAATAAAGTCGTGTCCATACCCGTAAAAATACATTTACTCATAGCAAAGCTAAACATCAAAACAGTGGAGTAATCCGTCAAATACCCAAAATGTCAATTTAGCGTAAATAATAAATTCTTGGAGAATTTTACACCGTTTTTGCCACATCATTCCACTGTTTTGTTTATTAACTATGTGCGATAAGAAGTATTAAAACAAGTGTGTAATGTAAAAATGTTTTTAAAAATTGCAAACTAATTTAAAAATTTTAATATTTGCATTTAATGCTAACAAAAACAATACCATAAATAGATATTGAGATGTAAAAAGGAAAGAAATTCAAATTTTAACATTCGATGAATGTTTTATTGCATTTTTGAGAATCCTAAAAAATCAATTGATGAAGCTCAGAACCAAATCACTTTCGAATAAACTGCCATTTAATTTTTTTTTAAATTAAGTAAATTTATTTTTTAAACATATTTCTTTTACATTTTTTGGGAAAAAAATATTTTTTTATATAAAAACCTAAAATGCAGCCTGGAAACAGTGGAATTGTGTACGAAAAAGTCCTCAAATTTTTTTTAGAATTTAGTTTTTTTACATCGCCCGACTGTTTTATTGCATTAATTTAAAGTTATCATAAGGAAATGTTTAATTAATCTTATTCCTTGCATTTACATATTTAAATTTACTATTTTTGTATTATATTATCTGTTTTCTTGATTAAAACCTTTTCAAACAAACTGCAGCTTAATTATTTTTCTGAACACACATTGGATTTGCTAAACTAAAATGAAGTTACATTAGCTTAACCCGTAAAATTAAGTCAAACCCGTAAAAGTACATTTACTCATAGGAAAGGTAAAAATCGAAACAGTGGAGTAATCTGTCAAATACCCACAATGTCAATTTGGCGTAAATACTATATTATTGGAATGTTACATTGTTTTTGTCACATCTTTCCACTGTTTTGTTTTTTAACTATGTGGGATAAGAAGTAGTAAAATAAGTGTGAATTTGTGTTGAAAATGTGTGTAAAATGTAAAAATTTTCGTTTTTTCGTTTTTACAGATCTGATGAATTTTGACGCTCAGAACCAAATTTCTTTTGAATAAACTGACAATTTGTTTTTTTTTAAATAAGTAAATTTATTTTTCTAAACATATTTTTTTTACATTTTTTGAAAAAAAAATTATTTATGGAAACCTAAAATGCAGCCTGGAAACAGTGGAATTGTGTTCAAAAAAGTCCCATTTTTTTGAATTTATGTTAGTTTTTTTTTTAGATAGCCCAACTGTTTCATTACATTAGCTTAAAGTTATCATAATTAAATGTTTAATGAATCTTATTCCTTTCATTTACATATTTAAATTTACTATTTTTAGTATTGTATTATCTGTTTTATTGATTAAAACCTTTTCAAACAAACTGCAACAAAATTATTTTTCTGATCAGACTAATTGGATTTGCAAAACAAATAGGTCAGCTGAAAATGTGAATATTTTATTTCTTATTTGAGCGGAACGCCAGATACAAAAATGAACAACTATTGGGACACATGTACACGTTCACACGCATTACAATCATGCACAAATTTTAAAAAAACTAACATTAATGGTACTTTTTAGAGCTGAAATGTTTCAAAATTTCAAGGTTTAAATTTTAGTTGTAAACTTCACAAATATGTTAAAAGTAGTTTAAATTCTGTTGAAAACAAGATGTTTTAAAAGAAAAAAAATGTTTAAATACAAAAAATATTTTTGAGTGTTTTGATTTCAGGCAAACATTTTTCAGGAATTGATCTCTGCAAAACAAGTTAGACAGCTGGAAATTGGAAATTCACTTTAATAATTTGTGGGAAATTCAAAAAAAAAACATAACGAAACAAGACAGAACACATGTACACAATCTAGTTTACGTGCTCACGTGCACACAAGTACACGTGCTCATGTTCACAAATTGTTTTGTGGCGAAAAGATGGCAAACGCAAAAAACTCAATTTTGATATTTTTTTCATTTTTCACATTTTTAAAACGATTTAATGTTTTAGAATAATAGCATAAAATGCTAAAAACTTAATTTTGCTTTAAAAGCGATTTAGTAAAATTGAAAAAAAAATGATTGGTGAAAAGTTAAAAGGTTAACAGCAAAATTTTGAAAAAAAATTAAATTATATAAAAAATCAATCGTTTAAATTTACTCATATAGATATTTTTCAAGGTTTTTTAAATAACGTTTTTTTATTTAAAATAAAAGCAAAAATGAGTTCAATCCACACGTGCACACGTTCACACACGCGCCCACATGCGCTCACGTTCATATAAACACGCGCTCACATGCACACGTCACATGACGTTAAAACGTTAGAACGTGTGAAGTTAACTCATTTTCGTGTTTTGTAAAAAACTTTATTTAAGAAAATCTATAAAAATACACATCGATTAGTAAATTTTAATTTCGATTTTTTGACAAACGTTGAATAGTTTTTAATTTTAAATTGCATCAAAAATTAGAGAAGATTAATTTCTTGAAATTCTTCTTTTTCCAGCTCAATCATAGCCAACTCATTCCCATTCCTTTGCACTTTTGAAATCAAAAATTAATTTACAGCAAATCTTCATAAATTTTGCTAAAAATCACCTGTCTGTTTGAAATTCCCCCGCCCTCTCAAAACCATTTAAACTTCAAATGATCCCACCGTGCATTTCACAAGGTTATTTATTGATTGTATCGATCGCAGCCATAGCTATTGATTCCTATATGATTGTCCGTTTATTGATTCAAAAAACTACCGTAACCAACTACCATCGCTTCATCTTGGGGCAATGTGTGGTCGATGTTTTTACTTGTGTAATCAAGCCGGTTGCTGTTGTTGTGGTGAGGTTTCGCCAATTTTTTCATTATGTTGTTTTGTCGCATCACTCCAATTTTGTAATGCTTTACTTACAAGGCAAACGCTCTGGCAAAATCGTATTAACAAAAGTTTAGCAAAGTAACATAATTTTATCCGAAACAGTGGAGTGATGTAGTGAAACAGAACGATGAAATAATGACAAGGCAAAACTATAGAAATTTCAATTACTTCTTTGAAACAGTGGAGTTATCTGACAAAATCGTATTAAAAAAGTTTAGGAAAGGAATAGTTTTTTTGAAACAGTGGAGTGACGCGAAAAAACCTTCTCTATGGCACAATGACAAGGAAAACTCTTGAACATTTCTCTTGAACTTTTGAAAAAATTTTAAACAGTGGAGTGATGTGGCAAAATCCTATCAACAAGACTATATAGACTAAATGTTTTTTTTTAGATATTTTTCAATGAATTTGAACTTTTCCTCTATTTGGACCTCACTTCGCAAATTTTCACAGAACTATCATTTATTGGAGTCTTGCTCACATCTGTTTATTGGGGGCATGTTTTCATATCGTAAGTTTTCTTTTTTATTTGTTTTTTTGTTACTATTTTTAATGAAATTTTTAAACTAAAATCCTATTTTTACGCATTTTTGCCGGTCCTTTGAAACAGTAGAGTGATGTGGTAAAAGGGTATATTTTGAGTTGCAAGTTATCGAAAAACGTTCCTTTGTTTATATTTCATTTAAATTTTTTTTGCCTGCTGAAATTCTTAAACAACAAACTAAACTAATTAAAAAGAAAATCATTGAAATTCTTGAATTGGCATGTTTGGTACTTTCATCGAATTTCTATTTTGATTAATTTTTTAAAAATTAAAAGCACTTTTATTTTTTTTAAACAAAACACATGTTTTCAAAACAATTGGAATGCTTTTGAAAAATGATCAATTGAATGTTTCAGACAAAATTAAAAACTAAAAAAATTGGAACATTTAAAACTTTTTGTAATTAAAAACAGATTTTTCAACGAGTTCCTTTTTTTTCATTTCTTGACCCATGTAAAAACATTTGTCTTTAAAGCTAATTTTAAATGTAAAATTAATTAAACACTATGGTTTCTAAAAAATATTTTTTTTAAATAAGTGACCGTTTGAATGTTTCAGACAGATTTCTTGTTTTGTACGCAAACCATTTTAACAATAGATGCAACAAAAGGCTAAAAATTCAAATAAAATCGAATAAAACTAGGATCATTAATTGTCTACATTACTCCAATGTTTTGTCAATACCAACTAAAGTCAATGAAACATTGGCGACAAGTGTACATACTTTATTTTGTTTCAAATATTAAAACTAAAAAATAAAAAAAATTAATTCAACTTTTTTTTTAAATTTTAATATTTAGCGATAAATACAGGGAAGCCAAAAAACTAATTTTGAAAAGATTGAAAACTAAAAAAATTGAAAACTAAAAAAAGTGGAACATTAAAAACCAAAGTGTCATTAAAATTTTTTTAAAATAATTAAAAACAGATTTTTCAATAAGAAAAGCTGATTCCATTTTTTTGCATTTCTTGACCCATGCAAAAACATTTGTTTTTAAAGCTAATTTTAAATGTAAAATTATTTAAACATTTAGGTTTCAAATTTTTTTTAGATAAGTGAACGTTTGAATGTTTCAGACAGATTTCTTGTTTTGTACGCAAAGAGTTTAAACGATAGATGCAACAAAAGGCTAAAAATACAAATAAAATTGAACAAAATTAGAATCTCTAATTGTACCCATTACTCTAATGTTTTTTTTTAAAATTTTTTATTTAATAATTTTTTTAAAAATTTTAATTTAACAAATTTAATTTTTTTAGAAAGAAATGGTTCGACCGAACGGCTATTCTCCTAATTAGCGTTTACTTGCTTCTGGATGCCGGAATTTTCATAATTCTGGTACCAATGGCAATATTTGGTTCTTCAATGGATCCCGATATTTTTTGGCAGGTTGTATTTTTATTTTTTAAAGTTATAAAATGCAAATTTAGGTGAATAGTATTGCTATGAAAATCTCGCTTGTGATTAAACCACTACAGTATTTTTTATCCGTGATTTTTCTGATTTTTGTACGAAGAACTCCATCTGGATCTTTTAGTACAAGTACAGCCACGGCTTACAAAAGGATAACAAATGCTTTGCTTATACAGGTTTGGGGGTCTTAAACGGCCTGAGGTTAACGCATAAGTCCTCAAAGCGGCCTTTGGCAAGGCAACGAAGGCCCCAAAGCGGCCCGATGATAAAATTGGGGTCTAAAAGCGGCCTGAGGTTAAGAACTAAGGCCTCAAAGCGGCGGTCTTTTAGCTGTAAACCAAGGTTGAAAAGCGGCCTTAGGCTGCCACATATGAAATTTAGCGGCCTCAGGCTAACAAGTGAGGGTTCAAAGCGGCCTTAGGTTGTGGTTAATTGTTTGCCAAATTCACACTGAATTTGCCAAATTCACACTGAATGATTTTGTCACATCATTCCACTTTTTTAAATTAGGAAATATTTTAATAAGTTTTATTTTTTAACCAGAGTTTCAAACTAAACAATTTGAAAAAAAACACATTTGAAAGTTTCAAACGTATTTCTTGTTTCTACCTTACTATACCCATTCACAATGCGTTCAAAAAAACCTCGCCATCCAGAGTAACTCTCTATGGATATGAATTGTATTCGGTGGCGACAACAACAAACCTATAAGGACCCACCCCTGAATTTTCCCCTGAACCAAGATATACACCAACTTTATGAAAAAAAAAACGATCAGGGTTCGACTCCCCGGGATTTAGTTCGGTTCTTTCTGCATGGATTTTTTTAAATATTTAAACTTGATACTAACCCAAGTCTAAACTACAACCTCGCCCCATTAAAAATCGAAAATCAAAAAAAAGGTGACGATTTTGAAAAAATATTTTTTTTCGATTTTTGAATTTTCAATGTGCTTGGGTTCTAGGGTAGTCTTAGATTAGTAAAACTTTTGAGTATTAAAGAAATCCATCGAGAACGAACCGAGATAAAAAAAAATTTGAAAACACTTTTACAAGTCAAGGTTAGGGGGTATTTCGCAATCGGAATTAGACAGGTCACGATAAACGGGTTTCCCAATATTTAACACAATCAGTCCTAAGAAAGGGGTATTTCACAATACCTGGCGCAAACACTCGACAAGAGTCTCGAAACGAATGCGCGCCAGATAGCAAAGTTTATAAATAAAAATACTATTTCGATCAATATTGATGTCAAACGTCCACAGGGGATTAGGATAGCTGATTATTAAATGTGACAAGTGTCTCGAAGCGAATGCGCGCCAGATAGCAAGGTTTGAAAATAAACTTGCTATTTCAATCGATGTTGTTTTTGTCAAAATTATTGTGCGAACAAATGATTTTCATGAATACGCGATTAAGTTAGGAGCGCTGCGCCGAGCGAAGCGAGGCGCAGCGCGAGCTAGTCGTCACTAAATAATCTTAATGATAGATGAGGAAATCCAAAAAAATCCAATTACTTAGTCTAAATAATTAGAGTTTACTTTTAATGTTGTAAAACAAACTTTAAAAATCTTTTTTTTAACAGTTTATAAGTTTAAAAAAAATTTAAATTTTAAAAAAATTAAATTTTAAAAAGTTGTTTAAGAAAATATAAAACTGTGTGGGGGTTTAAGTGCGTCGTTTTGGAAAAATCTTCATCCAAGATGCCATTTTTTTTGGCAATTCCAGGTGACACAGACCTGTGGATAACCGACTTTTTAACGAACTACGCGCACGGTGTTTACGCGCCTCCACAGATTAATCGACTTTTTGGTCACTTTTGAATTTTCATAGTTCCCGCCTGAAAAGACGCAGAAAACTCTGGTTATCTGACATGGTAGCGCCGCGAGTTTCACACCCGTACGAGATCGGCGGCAGCGGCAAGGGTAGTTCCGTCGCATACAGTAATGAGATCCATAGGCTGAGGGTCCCTTGAACTGACTTTTTAATTGAACTCCAATGTTTTAGACAATCTTATGCTTCCTTTTCACCTCCCTAACCCTATGGTACAAAAATATTATGCTCCTAATTGGATGGGGAAACTGGGCTACAGGCTATTGGACAGCCATCATTGAATATTTGGTAAACCATAGACTATTTTGCCTACCTAAACCAAATTGTAGACAAAAACCCTGCTCCCCGACGCCTTTCCATTGGCTAAGGCAATTGTCATCTGGTGGTCTGTGAGAGGGATTCTGAGGCCTCCGCCAGTCCCTGTAACCACGGCTGCCGCTTCGAGAAGCGTCAGTTCAGGAGCTCAATTGGCTGCCGTGCAACATGCTAATGAGTGATGAAATTGTGTAAATTGTCGATTCTACACCGAATTTAAAGTTGTCTTATTAAAAAATATGTATTACTGTGGATTACGGATCAAGTAAGGTAAATAAAAGACATCATAGGCAAAAGGGGAGCTTTTTTTGAATTTTTGCAAAACGTTTAAAAAAATGTTTTTAGAACAGCGTCTGCTCTTTTAAGACTGCATGGGGAAAGGGGGGAAAAGTTTTGCAAAAAGTTATTAAAAAAAGGTTCAAAAAAGTTAATATATAGTTATAAAATTTTTAAAAAAATCATTTCCATGTTCTACTTGATCATTTTTTAACTTTTCCTAGTCAATATGTATAAGTCATTATTTTTATATAAAAATATTTTTTATATAAAAGTTTTCAGCTGAGGTCTTGAGAAAAATACATTTTTTTTGGCGTTTTAAAGAAAGGCCGGACTGTGCTACTGGCAGCCGATTTGGTACAGGTGTGGGTAACAAAGTAATTATAAAAAGCTAAGTAAACAATGGCGTAAAAACTGGCGTGGCTTTTTAAAAGTACGAACCAAGGCGTAAAAACTGGCTATTTAAAAGTTCGTTTCTCTTGTTTTCTCAAATTTCAACGTATTTGTGACCTTTTTCGCTTGAATGTTACGCATTTTCCACATGAGTCCACTGTTTCAATGATGTAGCAACAGTTGAACATTAGCAGCCATCGCAACCAAAGTCCTTTATCTGTTTATTTGATTTCTATGATCAAAAAAACATTAGCGAACATATTGAATTAATTCAGGCTGATTGACTTTACAAAACAAATTGTCAGCTGTCATTATAATAATTCACGAAAAACAATTGGAAAATTGAAAAAGGGCCTGAAAATTGCAGCAACAAAAATGAAACCTTGTGTCTTTATGTCAAAATGATCTCGCTCAACAAATAATGAGAACTACTTCAACAATATGAAAAATGGAAAACTTTTTTATACAATGTTTTAAAAAGAAGCACCTTTTTAGCGTTTTTATACAAAAGATTTGTAAAGATTTATAAAAAAAGTTTATAAATGAAAAACTTTAAAAAAACACGTTTAAAAAGAAATTTTTTTTAAAACAATGGTTTAAAAATGAATGCTTTTTAAATTAAGAAAAAGAAGATTTTTCAAGTTATGCTTTTTTTAAAGATTTTTTAAACAATGTTTATAGACGAAACGCTTTTTTAAACTATACTTCTCGCCAAATCTAGTTCTTGGAAAAATGCTAATTCGTCCCAAAATTATGATGTCGAAGTTAGAAATTCTAACTTCGACATCATAATTTTGGCACAAATTAGAATTTTTCCAAGAACTAGGATTGGCAACAACTATATGTTTAAACATTAAAAAATATTTTTACAATGTTTACAAACGAAAAAAAATCTATAACCATGTTTCAAGCGAAAAAGTTTTTTTTTCACCAGTTTAAAAAAACACTTTCTTAGACAATTTTAAAAATTAAGAATATTTTTTTAAAACACGTTTAAATCATGTTTTAAAGGAGTAGTCCGGCACCTTTTCATTTCTCACGTTATTCTAATTTTTGGTCCTCATTTTCCATTGCTTGTCGGCGTTTGTCGACGTGCTTACAAACAGGCCAAAAACGGCCTGTTTGTAAGCACTTTTCTCGAAATCTGGCCATTTTGGATAAAAATAAAGTAACGGTTATTGTTTTCAACGTCAAGGTGAACCTTTTGAGCCAAAAAAGTGGAAATGTGAAAAAGGTGCCGGATTGACCAATTAAGCGACAAAGCATTTTCAATCAAATTTTTTTAAAGTGTGTATGTGTGTGCGCATGTGTGAATGTATATGTGTTTGTGTGAATGTACGTTTGTTTTTCATTTTGCTGGTTGATGCTTGAAACATTCTCCACTAAAAAAGATTAATGTGTTTTTCCAAGCCAAAATCACCTGTCCACCCCTGACTTATATTAATAAATTAAACTGAATCAGTCCAATCATTGAAATGTACCTAGACCTGTATAACATCGCAGCCTGTGTTAGCTCTGTCGCTATCGATCTTTATATAATTGTACGCCTTGTAATCCAAAAAACTACAGTATCCAACTATCATCGATTTATTCAAGTGCAATGTTTCTTTAATATAATAACGGCTGTAGCTTTTCCTTTAGCTGATTTAGTGGTAAGGTTTAGTTTTTCGTTTAAAAAATAGAATTCAAGGAGGAATATGACTCAAAATGGTTTGGAGACGAGTTTATGCTATTATCAACCTATTTTCAACTTGTGGCTCTTTTTTGTACAGAAGTGTCGTTTTTCGCAGTTTTGCTGACTTCGGTTTACTGGGCTCACGTTTTCATAGCGTAGGTTTAACGTGCTCACGTCCTCACGCTCCACAGTCACTTACTCACGCTCTTACTTTCTCACATGCACACATGCACACTTGCTCAATCAATCCCGTTTTTCAGAAAACGTTGGTTTGATGTTACCGCAAAACTTTCACTAACTATCTATCTTCTATCAGATATTTTTGTCTTTATCATTTATTTTATTCTTCGTACAGTCTATCTATCTGCAGAACTAGGAACAATAGTTTGAAACAAAGAAAAACTAATTTAAAAGAAAGGAAAGTTTCAGATGATCTATGTTTTCTTGTGCTTCTCTTGTGTTGTAAAACTAATGCAATACGTGCTATCTATTGTGTTCTTTATTCTTGTCAAACGAGCGCCCTCCCACGCGTTTAGTACGGGAACAGCTAGAGCTTACAAAAGAATGACGAATGCGTTGGTTATCCAGGTAAGTGTGAATGTGAGTGAGTGAGCGAGTGATAAGAAAGGAGACAAAAGGAAATTGCACCAAAACCTGTGAGGGAAATAAGAAAATGAGTGAGTGAGTGGGTGAATGAGGGAAAGAATAAAAATAGCCTTCAATTTGTCTGAAAAGTTACCAGAGAACATCTTGGGACCCAAAAAGTCACTTTATAATGTTAGTTCCAAATTTTAGTTCAGCACAGCAAAATAGTGGAACGAAATATTCAAATCGTTAAAAGTCAATGGATTTTTAAGTTAGGAGGCTTTTTCTATAGACAATTTTGTTCCACAAAAAAAATTCAAAAAAATTCATTGCTCGCATTTTGCTCTGAACTGTTGAAAGATGCAAAAATCCTTTAAATGTCGAGCTTCAATATGATCAAAAATCGGTTTAAAACCGGATTTTCACGAAAAATGATACAAATCTGGAAAATTTTGTTTTTTCACCGAAATACAATAAAGTACTGTAGTACACTCACTGACTTTTACCGTATCGCTTACTTGAGCTATTTAAAAATATCTAAAACATCGCAATTAGTGTATTATTGTATTACTGTCAAATTAATTATTCGCCAATTTTGGGCCAAGCTTTGATAAAAAACAAAATTTTCACCTCCCAGAATTTTATGGAAAATTGAACAAACATACTCGCTATTTTAAGAATTTTCAACATTTTTTTAACCAGTTCAAAGCAAAAAGCGAGGAATAAATTTGTAAAAAAAATTATGCAACCAAATTTTCTATCGAATAAGCCCCCTAACTTGCAAATCCAATGACTTATAACGGAGTTATGATGATTTAAACATTTCGTTCCATTATTTCGCTGTGTAGAAATAAATTTCGGAATTAACATTATAACGCAACTTTCTGGGTCCCACGATGTCCCCTGAAACTTTTCAGACAAATCGAAAACTTTTTTTTATCTGGGGATTCTCACTGCTACGAAACAGCCTCTCTTAAAGGGGAAGGACCCCGTAAAATTAGTTTTTCTGATTTTGCGATAAAAGCCTAGATCTTATTCCAAAAAATACCTCTTTTACACTGTTTGCATAAAAATTAACCGATTTAGGAGCGATTGAAATTTAGGGAAATTACCATTTGAATTGCCGCCAACTCTGCGTCTCCCCATTTCCCACACTCTCTCGCCCACTCTAGCCGTGTTTCCGTGCGGCAAACGCGTATAATGGCCGTGTAAACGCGCCCCTTTTGCAGCCCAAATCGTATAAAAGGGGTATGTTTCGGAATCATGGAAACATTATCTATTCGATGAAATAATTATAAAGAGGCTTTGAAACATTAATTTTACGAGGTCCTTCCCCTTTAACACAAGCATACACACACACACACACACACACACACACACACACACACACACACACACACACACACTTACTCACTTGGACAAACAACGAATCTGTTGTTCTTTTGTAAGCCCGAGCTGTTCCAGGGCTGAAAGCTTTTTTAGCAAATTTTACGAGGTCCTTCCCCTTTAAGTATACGTCTATGTATTGGCACGTGTGTATGTGTGTGCGTGTGTGAGTGAGTGTGAATGTGAGATATTTGTGTACTTGGGTTACTGTAACTGTATTCCAGTCCACCCTCTGCTTCTTCCAAGCCAGCCTCGACTTTTTTAATCGACAGATCATGTGGAATCTAGAATTCTTCTTAATGGGAGACATTTTGGCTACCCGCATTTCCCAGCTTGTAATCCGCAATTCCAAAGACATTTCTAACCCTACTTCAGACAAATGACATCCTGCCAAAGTTATTCCCATTTCTAAAAGCTGTGGTCATCTGGTGGTCAGTAAGAGGAATTCTAAAGCCTCCAACAGCTCCAATGACTACTTCCTGGGCTTCCAGAAGTGTCAATTCTGGGGCCCCTGCAAATCCCCTGACTAGAGCTACAGTACCCCCAAATAATGGTGATATGACGGTGGTTGTTGCATAGTTATGGTGTTATAAATAATAAAAATTACATGAAGTTTTTTTTTCAGATTTCAAAAAATTGTCAATTCAAAATACTGTTTTCAAGCCGCTTTTAAGAAAAAGGAGACAACCTTAGGCCGCTTGTTACAACAAGAAAACAGCTTCAGGCCGCTTTTTACATATCAGATTCAGCCTAATGTGGTTTCTATGATTTCAGTTGATTATTCAAACTGAAAGAAACACTTTCTGCTTATTTATGCTGATTGCAATTGCAAAACAAATTAGCCAGCTGATATGAGATTATTAAAAAATTAATGGAAATTTTTTTAAATGACCACTCCAATGTTTCAAAACAATTACATAAAAATTCATCAGTTTAACAATAATGCAATTTTTTCAGATTTTTAAATTTAGCTTTTAGCAACATTTACTTAATTTATATTTCTGCCACATCACTCCACTGTTTCAATGTTTTCTATTTAAAAACACCTGACTTCAGAATTTAATTTAAATTCCAAATTAAATTGAAACAGCAGACTTATTGAAATGTACCTATCGGCCTTTTATCTATCAGTATCTGCCTGTTCTATCGCTATTGATCTTTACATAATTATTCGATTGGTTATTCAAAAAACTACCGTATCCAACTATCATCGATTTATTGAGGCGTAATGTTTACTTGATATTTTAACGAGTGTTTCCTTACTTTCAGCGGAATATGTGGTAAATATACAAAAATACATTTTTTTAAGTTACAAAATTTAGGAACGGTATGATCATTTATGGTTCGATTTTCCAATGGCCTCTGTTTATTTTTCAATAACTGCGCTGTTTTTCACAGAACTCTCATTTGTTGGAGTTTTACTGACTTCTGTGTATTGGGCTCACGTTTTCATATCGTGGGTGGTCACATCCACACGTTCACACATGCTCAATCTTCCTCACAAGTTCACGTAGATCATTCACACATCACTCCCTTACTCACGTATACACGCATTAACTCATTTACTCACCCACTCACCAAAGTACACACTAATCACGTACTCACGCAATCACTCACTCACTCAGCCACCCACTCACGCGATCACACGATCTGACTCACTCACTCACATCTTCACTAGCTCACCCACTCACTCACTAACTCATACGATCACACTGTGAAACGATCTCACGATCACAAATATTTGCCACACGACGGGTGGTCACAATTAAAGGGAAAGGGCCGCGTAAAAATATTTTTTCTGATTTTGCGATAAATGCCTAGATCTCATTCCCAGGATTCCGAAAAATACCTCTTTTGCCCATTTTGGATTGAAATGAACCGATTGGGAGAGCTTGAAGTTTGGGGAAATTACAATTTGAATTGCCGCCAACTCTGCGTCTCCCCATTTCCCACACTCTCTCGCCCACTCTGGCCGTGTTTCCGTGCGGAAAACGCGTAAAACGGCCGTGTAAACGCGCCCCTTTTGCAGTCCAAATCATATAAAAGGGGTGTGTTTCAGAATCGTGGAAACGATATCTATTCGATGAAATAATTGTAAAGAGACTTTGAAAAATCAATTTTACGAGGTCCTTACCCTTTAATACATTCGTCATTCTCAGTCTTCTTCACAAGCTCACGTTGCTATTCACTCACGCACGCGATGACACAATCTCACTCACTGACACGACCACACGGTCTCACGATCTCACGTTTTCAGAAAACCCTGGTTCGACCTTACATCAAAACTCTCAATCACAGTTTACCTAATATTAGATTTATTCGTTTTCCTAACTCATTCATGTGTTCTCACAATTGACCTACCAATCAAAGTAGCAAAAATAGTGAGCCATTCATTTTACAATGCATTTTACAAAATTTTTTATAGATAAAGTTTATTCTTTTCTACTCTGCCTGCGTTTCCAAAATTATGCAATATCCATAGTTTTTCTCATTTTTGTGCGACGAGAGCCATCTCAAGCTTTCAGCCCTGGAACAGCTCGGGCTTACAAAAGAACAACAGATTCGTTGTTTGTCCAAGTGAGTAAGTGTGTGTGTGTGTGTGTGTGTGTGTGTGTGTGTGTGTGTGTGTATGCTTGTGTTAAAGGGGAAGGACCTCGTAAAATTAATGTTTCAAAGCCTCTTTACAATTATTTCATCGAATAGATATTGTTTCCATGATTCCGAAACATACCCCTTATGTATGATTTTGACTGCAAAAGGGGCGCGTTTACACGGCCGTTTTACGCGTTTGCCGCACGGAAACACGGCCAGAGTGGGCGAGAGAATGTGGGAAATGGAGAGACGCACAGTTGGCGGCAATTCAAATGGTAATTTCCCCAAAATTTGAAGCGCTCCTAAATCGGTTCATTTTTATGCTAAATGAGTAAAAGAGGTATTTTTCGGATTCCTGGGAATGAGATCTAGGCTTTTATCGCAAAATCAGAAAAAATTATTTTTACGCTGTTCTTCCCCTGTGAAATGCCATTCAATCCACTCTCTGCTTCTTCCAAGCTACCCTAGATCTCTGGAATCGACTAATTATGTGGAATTTACAGTATTTCTTAAAGGGAAGTGGATTTTGGGCCAATTTGATACCATTAATAGTAATCTGCAGTTTCAAAGCTTATCTAAAATCGGATTTTTTAGACGTTAGACATTCTCCCGAAGGCTTTCCCATTTCTGAAAGCTGTGGTCATCTGGTGGTCTGTCAGAGGAATTCTGAATCCAAAACTAGCTCCAAGGGCCACTTCTTCGGCTTCAAAAAGTTTGAATTCTGGGGCCCCTGCAAACCAACTGACTAGAGCTACAGTACCCCCAAATAATGGTGAAATGACTGTGGTTGTTGAAAGGTAATGAACACTTAATCCTTTCTTGAAGGCTAAAAATCTGAAAATTCAAAAGACCATTTATTGTTTTCGAGCCGTTTTTTCAAGAATCCTCAGGCCGCTTTTGACAGCAAGCAGACAGCCTCAGGCCGCTTTTTACATATCACATTCAGCCTCAGGCCGCTTTTCAGTCTTGTTGCGAATGATTTTGAACAACATTGTGTGTAAAAGTCCAAAGGAAGCTATCATATTCACGTGAAACATTAAAATATTTATCAAAATCAAATAATTATTTTTACCTTTTGTTAAATTGTTTGCATTTAATATTGAATGAACAAATTTATGTTTAAAAACATGTACCAAAATTTATAAAATTGAAAGAAAATTGTAAATGTTGTAAAAAATAAAAAATAAAATAAACATTCTTATTGAGACAAAAACCCAAATTTATGTCATACAGAAAGACTACGAAGAAATTTATATTTGAGAAACAGGCTATCAAAATAAATCGAAAAGACAAAGTAAAAAAGTTTGATCCTTTCTTTTTTTTTTTCTTTTTTGTGACATAGTTTTCTAAAATTTTGTGATTTTTCAGTGCTATTGGATAACAATTTAAGTTTTTTGTGTTTTTGTGATTTGTGGGTAATAATTGTCTTTTAGAAAATGTTGACAGGTTTTATTGTCTCACCTATTAAATGCAAAATGTCTGTCTTTGGTGAAACATTCACTTTTTTTAAACAAATATTTGTAGAATATCGACAAAAATATGGGTGAAGTCGAAAAAATATGATTCAAGAAAAAGTTAATAAATTTAATTTTTTTTAAACAAATAAAATAGTAAATTCCAAGTTGTATAAAGCAGGAAAATAGACTTCTTCAAAACTTTGGAACATATAATATTGTTGAAAAGACGTTAACTTTTTTTGCAAGATCGAATTTGTCTGACCGACCCATTGAAAAAATATGGGTGAGTGAAACAGTGATATGTTTTTAGAAAATTGATTTAATAAAGGTGAAAAATCGAAATTTAAAAAATAAAAATTGAAAACAAAGTAAAATTGAAGAAAAGAAAAATAAAAATGTCTCATTTTAAATGAAAAGGAAGTCGAAGACAATTGATGAAAAAAAGTAAGTTTTTTTTACAAAAAAAATTTAATTGAAATAAGAAAATGAAAGAGAAAATAGTGTAGCAGATGCCAAATCAGAAGCTTGTGTGGTGTGTCTTCGTTATCTTCTGCTGCCTGCACGAAACTCATGAAACACGCGTGGAGATAAGAAAACGGCAACTGGGGAATGCATAGTTTAGGGTTCAGAGAGATCACCACAAATAATGACACAGGTTTACAAAAAACTTCAATCAAAATACAATTAATCATTTTCACAAAATTTACATTTCTGGGGTTGTCACATAACTCCACTATTTCAGTGATGTAAATAAATTTATATTGTTTGAATTGACGTTTTAGCAATCAATATTTTAGCAACCGAATGAGCAAAAATGACTTTAGCAACTAAAATATGTAGGTATGAATACCAAACTGAAAAAATACAGAACACTCTAAACAATTTGATTTTTAATTTCAGAAAATAATTTTTTGGTTGTTTTAATGTTTTTTAATTAATAAAAATTAAGAGCTCGTATCTGTAAGACTCGATCAGACCAGTGACATAGAAACGAAGTCCTAAGTTTAGAATCGGCCCTTCAAAATTACGGAACGCGCTTCAAACTTAACCAAATTAACTTTTTCAAAAAAGGATTTTTTAGTTAAAACCTCATCGTTCCAATGGATGCACTTTCAATACTTGGAAAAAATTTCCTGACACACTTCACAAGATGGGTCACCATTTTCAAACGCAAATTTGACAACAATAGTAACGCGCTTTTTAAATGAGTTTATTACAAAAGTTATGCGTAAATGCATGAAAAAACAGAAAAACATAGTTAGCCGTTTACCGTGATGGAAACATTTTCCAGGACATACAAAAAACCACCAAAAAGTGCTGTTTTTGGAGGTTTTTGGCCAAACACATGGTTTTCTGTGAAGAAATCAAGTTTGCTCTGATTGACAATCTTTGTTAAAATCAAATTTGCAATCTTTTCGTATATATGACTTTGTGTTTGGAACTAGTTTGAAAAATTACTGTACTTTCACCTACCGTAACCCGGCGCCCAAAACAGACCTCGGCCCAAAAGTTTCAGAATAACATATATGGGTCCTAGAGAGGTCACACACAACTTTTCAGCATTCTAAATTTTGGACTTCGTTTCTATGTCACTGGTCTTAAGGCGCCTGCTCGATTCTTACAGATACTGCCTCTTAAATATTAAAATTAGTTATTAACTAAGAGTAAGAAAATTATTTTTATTTGGGAGTTTCAAAAAGGCCGGTTTTATCATTTGAAGATGATATATGAATAACAAATAATGTTTTTATTGTGTTTGTGAAAAAAATTAAATGTCAGCTGAAAACAATAAATTGACGAAACTTGTCCTTAAAAAATAAAAATGCAATTAAAAATTTGAAATAGTGATCAAATCAAATGTGGCAAAGAAATAAAATCTTCTAAAACAACTCAAACAAACAAAAAACTTTATTTTAAATTGAATATTTTGTTTTTTCTGATTATTTTTAAATTATCACTCCACTGTTTAAATGTGGGTACAGAAAAAATTGTAATATAGAATGAAAGAAAGAGAGTAATACTGTTCGGTCAAAGTTCTTCAAAATATAAATTTGTAATGCATCATTGAACTCATTTTAATTTTTTTTTGATTTTGTGAAAAAGGCCTTGCATTGTAATTTTTAATTTTACTTATAATTTTTTTAAATTTTACAAATTTTTATAATTTGTAAAATAAAAAATAAGGCATCAAACGACGCTAAACTCTGAAAACAAAAAAGACGGAACACCAAAGGGCGCTCGTAAAATAGTCTGGGGAGTGTCCATTTCACTATCAGAAGCGTTGTCAATCCTTGACAAGAAGACAAATACACCCGGATGAACATAAAATGGGGCTAATTTACACAATTTGCATTTTTCATTAAAAAAATAATAATGAAATCAATAACCTGACTTGTTCGCTTAATTGGTAAATTTAGCATATTTGACTTTTTGTCCACCACTCCACTGTTTCAATGTGGAAATGTACTTATTATATAACAAGTTCGCAGTTATATTTGCTAGCTAATTAGAATAAAAAATCTATCCATCTCATGGGGCAAAGTCCAATCACGTAGCAGTCCTTTGAAAATCTCGCCTAAAATAGATTTTCCGATAAGAATTTCGCGTCTTTGAAAGAGGATCAAAAATACAACAGTTTGCTGGATGGAATTTCTTCGCATGTTCAAATTTAGCCTATATTAAAGTAAAGTTAATTTTTTAAATTTTTTTAAAAATTTGGGTTTAAAGGTGATTTCTCTTTTTTCAGACGATTTTTTTCAATTTTCAACTAGACCTAGTACAAGAAATTTTAATTGACCGGATAAAATATTTACCCTTTTACTGTTATATTTCGTGTAGAAGAACAAAGTTTGTATTTCGGTTTTTTTTTTTAAATAATTCAAATTTTTTAAAAATTTTGCTGATTGAATGTTTCAATTGGCAAAACAGAGTAACTTTTACCTTTGCAATTGCTTATTTTCAGTGTATACGTTTTCAATTTCACGTTCAACTTCTGGAAAATTTTTAAAAGATGCATTTTAAGAAAACTTAAGCTTTAACTAGATGAAGCTTTAACTTTTGCTAGTGAAAACTAGTTTTTTAATTTGAAAAAAATGAAAATTTTCGAAATAATGCATTAATTCAATGTACATGTTCAATGCGTTGTTTTAATTATAGTTTCGAATAGTTTTAAAACAACACATAATTCAAATAACGAAAAATTGGTAAATGTTTTCAAATCATGTTTTTACCAATTTGTACCTTTTAAGAATTAGAAGGGCGAACAAAAAAATTTAAAAGCAAAATTTCGCTTCTATAGAAAAAATAGAAAAAAATCTATAAACGTTTTATAATTTTACAACGTTTGCCTCTAAAAACTTTGTGGCAATAAATGAAAGTAACGTATGCATTTTAAGAAAAGCAGCTGTTCCGCTGTTTTCAAGAAGCCAGAATTCTATCTTTCTGGCAATTTCGCTTATTTCAGACAATTTTTTCAATTTTCGATTAGACCTGGTACTAGAAATTTCAATAACCTGAATAAATAATTTACCTTTCACTGATTTGTTTCATATACTTTATCCAGAACCAGATCAATTTTTTCGTTTGAGTTCGAAAAAAATAATTTAAATAGACTGTGCCGATTAAATGTTTCAACCGGTTGGCTAAACAGAATCACCTACGTCGTTGCACTTCGTTCAACTCATAGAGCTCTAAAAATACAATATTAGAAATTTAAGAAAATCAGTTGTACCGTTGTTTCCCAGAAAAGAAACATTTTGATTTTCAGCTGATTTCGTCTATTTCAGACCACGTTTTCAATTTCCGAGTGGACGTAGTACTAGAAATTTCAATTAACTGAATGAATAATTTACCTTTCGATGCTCGAAAAAAAAACATAATTTAAATTTTTCAAAACTTTGCTGATTGAATGTAACCAATTTTTTTTAAAAAATTTAAAATTTGCCTGCAAACTTGTCCCTAATTGGTTGTACAGAAGAAGGGTTGGTGCAAAAAAAACTAAAAGCAAAATTTTGGTGGTTTTAGGTTGTAAAAAAGCACAATTTTGGTTTTTTCAATCGAAAAAATATTTTCAAACATTATACAAATTTACAAACTTTTGCCTCTAGAAAAGGTTGATGGCAATAAATTAAAGTGATGTTACATTATAAGAAAAACAGTTGTTTCGCTTTTTTTTCAGAAAAATTGTGATTTCACCAATTTCAGACGACTTTTTCAATTTCCGAGTGGACGTAGTACTAGAAATTTTAATTAACTGAATTAATAATTTATCTCTCACTGATTTCATCCAGAAACAAAACAAATTTTGCATTTCAGTAAAAAAAACTTAAATTTACAATAAATTATACTGATTGAATGTTTCAACAATTTGGGAAAAGATAATCACCTATGTCGTTGCACTTTCTCCTCGTTTTGCATTGTAATGTAAAATCAATGTTTATAAAATATACATTATTTGAGAAAATTTTGAAGAAGTAAATTTTACGCACCTTAAATCATTGATCTAACCGGACCACCCAGTGATAACTGGGTTGTATGGTGACAAAAGTAGATTGGGGAAATAAATTAAACTAAACTATAAAATTGTTTGCTAAGTTTTTAAACATTAGTGTGTTCTGCAAAATCAATTTAATGTTTTTCGTTTTAAATTTTTTTCAACATTTTTCAAACATAAAATAGTTTTTTTGGTTTTCAAAACGTTTTAGGTAATAATTAAAATGACATTTTAAGAAACCCAGTTGTTCCGTTGTTTCCAAGAAAAACAAAATTTTGTTTTCAGGTGATTTCATCAATTTCAGACGACTTCGAGTGGACGTAGTACTAGAAATTTCAATTAACTGAATGCATAATTTACCTTTCACTGATTTGTTCCATGTACTTTATCCTGTCAAATGAAATTTAAAAATATCATACAATTAAACACTGTGATTTTTTTAAAATTATCCGACTGTTTCAACCATTTGGGTAAACAAACTCACTCTTTATCGTTGCAATAGATCTGTTGCAAAATGACCCTTTTCAATTTTACAAGGTTTTTGTGAAATAAAATTATAATTTTTGTGAAATAAAATTTTTATCATCACAAATTCGCGATCGTTGTAAACCAAGTAAACACAAAAATTTAATATTACCTTTTTTAATATAAAAAAGCTTGCCTACAAATCCACTTGACCATAATTAGTTGTACACAAGAAGGGCTGGTGCACAAAAAGTTAAAAGCTTTATTTTGGTTGGTTTAAGTTTTAAAAAAGCACAATTTTGATTTTATTAATTGAAAAAATATTTACAAAAATTATATAATTTTACAACTTTTGCGTCTAAAAACGGTTGATGGAAATAAATTAAAATAATGTTACTTTTTAAGAAAATCAGTTGTTCCGATGTTTCCCAGAAAAGCAAAATGTTGTTTTTCAGGTGATTTCTACTATTTCAGACGGGTTTTCAATTTACGAGTAAACGTAGTACTAGAATTTTCCATTACTTGAATGATTTATTTACCATTCACTTGATTAGTGGTATGTACTCGTTTGAATTCAAAAAATTAGCACTCATCACATTTTTTTCAATTTTACAACATCTTTTGTGAAATAAATTTTTAACGATCATTATGTTTGGAATATTTACCTTTCTTCATCCTGAAACTGATTTTTCTCAATTGTTTTGCGATATCATGCATTTAAATATTTATATTATTAGAGATATTTTTACAATCAATGTTTCATTTGCTTCATTACAAACAACCAACTTATGTGTTAACACTCGAGGTAGGGTGATTCAAAAAATGAAAATAGTTTCTTTGTTCAACCCAAAATCTCGTTTTTCCGAAACTTACCTGCACTCATCGCAGACATAGAAAAAACCACGTTTTTCCCTGCCGCAATTCGCTGAACTGTGAAGAGACGAATTAATTATCAGCAGAGGTTTCTGATGTTTACCTGGGTGCACTTTCAGAGCCCATTTTTTGTGCAGTTTTGTTCGCAGCGTCATTTTTTTCAGTCTGATTTCTTACACAATTGACTGATGACACGGATTTGGCAGTCTTCGAACTTTAACCAATTCTTTTGTTTTTCTTTTTGCCAAATCACTCCACCACAATTTGGCTTCTAGTCTTGGCTCTGTATCTAAAAAAAATGTGCCACGCCACTCTACTGGTTTAAATCACCACTCTACTGTTATAAAATAAACGAACCTTTGACTCATTTCCGGCAGTACAAAGAGTTTGCACAATTATCAGTAGTCGGTGAGTAATTCTCACCATATCATCAAGGTACCCTCCCTTAGTAATGAGATTCCCTGAATTCATCCATAACTCATTCACTTTTTTATTTAAAAAAGATTGAATACTTGATAAGTAAAGGTTCTCGGTTTCTGGTGTTCTCCCTCTCTCTCTTTCTCTTCGAATTGTTTAACGTGATATATTTTAATTTTTTTTTTGCATGTGCCCTTTTTAATATAATTAATTAAGGACTAATTGATGAAAGACATGATTTGAAAACGATTTTTCGTTGTCTGAATTATGTATTGTTTCAAACAGTTTGAAATAATAATTACAAAGAACACACTGAATTTACAGAGTTATTTATTTTTATTTTGGTGTCAAAAAGGGTATTGTAGTGTGGTTTACTGTCATTTGAGATCGTGGTATCTCACTTCGAAATTCAATTTTATCCGATCATTTAGAACTTCACTGCTGCCAGCCGCTCTACAACTATTTCCCGTTATCAAAACAAAAATTATAATTCAACGTAATAAAAATGTAAAAATAACTTTTAAAAAACTGAAATAACGTTTTAAAATATGAAAAACATCAATTGAACAAGAAAACGCTGTTGGCGTTTCCCAACCAAGTTAAGTAAAATCGAGGGTGAGGTCCAGAAATTTTGGCCTCCTGAGGGTTTCGCGGTGACGTCCCCTTTTGTAATTTTTTTACTAACGATAAGGTCCCTAACGTTTTGGTTTTCCAAGATCTGCAATGTCTTGGCTTTAGGGCACTTAAGGCCCTAGTTTGCATAATTTTACTCAATTTACTCAAATTGCACTGGAAAACCCTGCGTCAAAGTTTCACCTGGAAAACAATCTCGTTAATTTCCTGTCTAAACCAATTAAGGGTCACATTTATCACATTTAATTCGTTTTTCGTGAATAATATAGTCCAAATTCTTCGAAAACATCATTTTCAGTAAGTTTTTTTCCAAAATGATGCCTCAACAAATTATCCTCAACGCTTACCTTATTCTAATCTCCACAGCAGCCGTGGTTGTAAACTTTTACATAATTTTTCGTCTAATTATCAGAAAAACTACAGTAACCAATTACCATAGATTTATCATAGGACAATGTGCTGTGGACGTTTTGGCATGTATTTTAGGAGTAGCGTATATTTATTTGGTAAAACAGTGTTAATTTATTTTTTTTAATAAGTGAGTTTTAGCTAGCCTTGGAAAACTACTACATTTTTGGTTGGGCCAGGATAGTATCAGATGTTTTTACTGAATTTTCTTTTATAGGAGTGTTGATTACTTCTGCTTATTGGGCTCATACGTTTATTGGGTGGGTTTTAGAGAGAGAGAGCGAGAGAAAGGGAGAGAGAGAGGGAGAGAGAGAGAGAGAGAGAGAGAGAGAGAGAAAGAGAGAAAGAGAGAAAGAGAGAGCGAGAGAGAAAGAGAGAGAGAAAGACAGGGAGAGAAAGAGAAAAAGAGTAAAAGAGAGAAAAAAAGAGAGGGGGGAGAGAAAGAGAGAGAAAGAGAGAAAGAGAGAGAGCGAGAGAGAAAGAGAGAGAGAAAGACAGGGAGAGAAAGAGAAAAAGAGTAAAAGAGAGAAAAAAAGAGAGGGGGGAGAGAAAGAGAGAGAAAGAGAGAAAGAGAGAGAGCGAGAGAGAAAGAGAGAGAGAAAGACAGGGAGAGAAAGAGAAAAAGAGAGAAAGAAAGAAAGAGAGAAAGATGGAGAGAGAGAGAGAAAGAGAGAGAGAAATTGCAAATTTCATTGTATTATTTTTAAACATTATTTGTATGTATGACCATTTAAACGATTTTTTTCAAGTAAAAATTAAAATCTAAAATGGTGAAATTTTAAATAAAAATGCATTTATAAACAAACATTTCAGGTTCAAAATTTGTAGGGTTTTTTATAATTTAAAGTTTTTTAACTGTTCTAAATTTCAAATGGGTTTTAAATAGGTTTGAACTAATTTTTTTCTTCAAAATAGGTAATTATACATTAAATTTAAATTAAAGTGCCTTGCTGAAACTTCCAACTGTTCTAAATTCTCGAAAAAATAAACTGAATAAGTTGAAAAAATGCTTTATCTTTAAAAAAATTTAAAAATTCTAAAAAAAAATTCAAAAACATTCAATTTTGTCGTATTTTAATCGTATTTTTATTTAATTTTTTTACAGTTATTTTATTAACATAATGTTCTGAATCACCTTTTTTTCTTTTCTTTTAAAGATAAGAGAAGAAATGATCAAACAAAATTTATTCAAAACAATCAATTTTAATTTTTGCACTAAATGTTTATATTTTTATTTTTAAAATCGCAGTTTTTACGATCAACTCTATTTTCTTTTTGAGATCGAGAAGAAATGGTCGAACAAAATTTATTCAAAACAGTAAAGCAACCAACTGAAACTTCCAATTGTTCTAGATTTTCATAAAAATTAAAAATTTGAATTAGTTAATTAAAAATTTTTTACTAAATAATAATTTAAAAGATCTTTAACAAAAACCTAATAAAAACAAAAAAACTCGTATTTCAGAAAACGCTGGTTCACCCGTGCCGCCATAATTTCTCTCTCCATTTATCTATTTTTCGACATGTTTGTTCTAATAATTTCTAGTTTAATTACAAACCTTGCTAATCTTCTTGGCCATTCATACTATACGGTAGTTTTCTTTTTTTAAGCAATAAATTAATTTTAGTTACTTTACACGGCTATAAATTCTACTTATGTTTTAAAAATAATGCAATATATTTTATCCTTCCTATTTTTCCTTCTTGTAAGGAGAGCTCCAATCGATATCTTCAGTGAAAGTACAGCTAAAGCTTACAAAAGAATGACGAAAGCGCTGTTTATTCAGGTAAGAATACCTTAAAATATATTTTTTTAAATATTTTTATACAATTTAAATGTGAAAGCAATACGACAGTGAAAAAATGATGTTGTGAAATAAAAATGTCAAAAATTAATTGAAAATCGATTGAAAATCGATTATCAACACTTTAAATGTGCCAAACTTTTTCAACCACTGTTTAAATAGTATTTAATTACTTTTGTTTGAAAAACTGAAATAAGATTTAAAAATTATTTTAAGGGATTTTTATTTTAGATTTTAAAAAAAATTAAATTTTTGAAATCACAGGATTAACGAAAAGATTTAACTACAAGAGATTTTATTTTAAAGGCGTCAATCCAAAAATTCCTCAAAACTAAATTTTTTTAAAACTTTCATTATAAAAAAGAAAATGAAAAAAAAATTAAAAATTTAATTTTTGAAATCACAGGAATAACGAAAAGATTTAACCACAAGAGATTTTATTTTTTAAGGCGTTTATTCAAAAATGCCTCAAAACAATTTTTTTTAATTTCATTTAAAAAAATAAAACCCCTGTTTTATTGTTGAAATATAAAATATTCTCAAATTTAAAAAATCTTGTTTTTATGAGACGTTATAAAAAACCAAAATTCAAAAAATACGAACAAAATTTTTTTTTACATTTTTCATTTTTTTTTTAATTAAAAAAAACTTTTTCTAATACAGTCATCTGTCTGTTTTCTCTACGCCACTTTACAACTCTGGAATTTTCTTTTGCAAACGCATTTATTTGCATTACTCATTGGCGGAGGACCGATTATACAACAATTGGATATAATTGTAAGTCCCTTTTTATTTAAATTTTAATATTTTAAAAAAATATTTTAAAATTTAGAATTTTATTTTCAGACGGTTGACGTCCTCCCGAAAGCTTTTCCTCTAGCAAAAGCCGTTGTTATTTGGTGGTCCGTACGAGGAATTTTAAGACCAAAATCGATCCCAGTCCGCTTGAATTCTAAAATTACGAGTTCTTGGAGTAGTGAAATTGGAAAGACGAAACACCCTCCGCCAGTTGTTGTAATAGTTTAATTTCAAATTAAATTAGTTTAGTTCTATATTTTTGTGATTTAGATTATTATTCATATTGTTCGTATAATAAAATGTAATAAAATATATTTTTTCCGAAAGGAGGAAAAATTGCTGCTAAACATAGAGCAGGTAATGCGGAAGAGTAAAAAAGTCAAGAAAATTTTCCCCAAAATTCTAGAACTTCAAATAAACAATGTTATTTATCAGATTGCCACTCTTCTGCATGACCTGTCCTACGTTTAGCAGTAATTTTTAACAATTGAAAAAATCACTTTAAATATTTTTTTCTCATTTAAAGGGGAAGGACCGCGTAAAAATAATTTTTCTGATTTTGCGATAAAAGCCTAGATCTCATTCCCAGGATTCCGAAAAATACCTCTTTTGCCCATTTTGGATTGAAATGAACCGATTGGGAGAGCTTGAAATTTGGGGAAATTACAATTTGAATTGCCGCCAACTCTGCGTCTCCCCAATTCCCACACTCTCTCGCCCACTCTAGCCGAGTTTCCGTGCGGCAAACGCGTAAAACGGCCGTGTAAACGCGCCCCTTTTGCAGTCCAAATAATGTAAAAGGGATTTGTTTCGGAAGCGAAAGAGTAAAAAGTCAAGAAAATTATCCCCAAATTTTATCACATTGTCACTCTTCCGCATGACCTGTCCTACGTTTAGCAGTATTTTTTAACAATTGTAACAATCACCTTACATATATATTTTTCTCATTTAAGGTACCCTTTATTATGTTTTGTTTTTAGGAAAAGCCCTTTTTAAGAAAATATATCTTCTGGAAAGCCTTATGATTACAAATAGCGGTCCAAGCTGCCTCAGTTATTTACAAGACAATCTAAGCGGCCTGAGACTGTTAGAAGGGGCTCCGCAACCACAGGCAATTTAAAAAAAAACGCTAAGCGGCCCAGGCGGCCTGAGGTTACTTCAAAAATGTAAAAACTTCTCTGTCTCTCTCTTACTTACGAAAGTTTTATTCTACTTTGATAGTTTATAGCGAAAATTCTCCAACAACTTTCAGTTAGAGCAATAAAAGCCAACTCCATCACAAATTTCACCTGTTCACGGTAGATGACCCCAGGTTACTGTAACTTTCTTCAAACTAAATCAAATTTAAAAATAGATTTTCGGTTCGACTATTCAGGGGTAAAAACAAATATCTCACTTATGAAAGTATTTTTAAACGCTATTGTTTACCAAATTACGCAAATTATTTTTCTTTTTTCTTTTTCACATAAGCAAATTTTATTTTTTCAAAAAATTTTGTTTTAAAAAATCTAGTTTTTTTTAGACAAAACGAAAAATGAAAAAATTTTGAAAAAATTTGCTTAATTTTAATTGTTTGCTAAATAATGTTTTTATTGCAACTTTTATTTTCCCCCATAATTTAATTTCGCTCTTTCCAAGGGTAGCTCTTGTTTACGTTGTAGAATCTTATTTAAGTGCCATGTCGCTTAAAAGTGCTCTATTATAACAGTAATTGTGCTCTATCGCTAATTCAAATCTTCGCTTGTGGTTTCCCTCGCTTTTTCCAATCATTCTCCTTTGTTTAAACAGCAGACACCAATGTTTCCGTTATTGCAACTATCGAATGAACTACTTTTCGCCACTTTACGAAAAGTGAGTTTATACTGCAATTTTATAAAATTTATGTCGAACTGTGTAATTTTTTTTTACAATCAATTAACTATAAAATGAATAAAATAGCCGGTTTTCCATTTTTTTAAACGCCTTTTTGTCGTAATATTGCTCTGAAAATCGATTTGAAAATATTAAAAGCGACAGGCACCTGTGGATAATTGGAATTTTAACAAACCACGTGCACGGTGTTTACGCGTCCGTCTAATCTATCGGTTTATCGATTTTTGGGTCTTCACTTTTGAATTTTCAATGTTCCCGCCTGAAAAGACGCAGAAAACTCTGGTTGTCTGATATGGTAGCGCCGCGATTTTCACACCCGTACCAGATCGGCGGGCGCGGCAAGGGTAGTCCCGTCGCATACAGAAATAAGAACTATAGGCAAAAAGGGCCTAAACAAATTCTTAACGATCCCTTTAAAAGTTAATTTAACCCTTAAAGGGGAAGGACCGCGTAAACATAATTTTGCTGTTTTTGTGATAAAAGTCTCGATCTTATTCCCAGGATTCCGAAAAATACCTATTTTACCAATTTTGGATCAAAATGAACCGATTTGGGAGCGCTTGAAATTTGGGGAAATTACAATTTGAATTGCCGCCAACTCTGCGTCTCCCCATTTCCCACACTCTCTCGCCCCCTCTGGCCGTATTTTCGTGCGGCAAACGCGTATAATGGCCGTGTAAACGCGCCCCTTTTGCAGTTCAAATCATATAAAAGGGGTATGTTTCGGAATCGTGGAAACGATGTCTACTCAATAAAACTATAATAAAAATATTTTGAAAAATCAATTTTACGAGGCCCTTCCCCTTTAAAAGTTAATTTACTATTTAAATACAATTTCAGCTGCATCCAACTGAACTATGTCGTCTTCGGCAGACAACCAAAACTATGGACAAATTTGCTGAATCCCAAAGATTCCGCCTAAAATCCCGTTTTCCTAAAGAAGAGTGGAAACTTTACATAAATGTGGAAACTGACAACAGGGTAAACACATTCCTAGAATTTATAAAATTAATAAAATTATATTTTAGGAACCTGTGAAATTTTCAGTTGCGAAAGTAGAATACGAGGACGAGATATTTTTGACACGGGAAATTGACTTCTGGCCAATCCGAGACCCATTCTTGGAACTGTCAGCTGTTGTATTTGACCACATTATATTTGTAAGTGTAATTTTTACTTAGTTTTCATAAATCAATAATTTTAGTTGGTTGAAGGAGGTATGAACAGGATTGGGGAAATAATGCCCTCCCTGGAACTTATTCATTGGCTGAATCAGATGGCTGACTATTTAATTCCACTTCTTGAAGAATTAAAATTTGAGTGTAAAAATTTGTGGGTCAACGGCTTTGATGTGATCGACCGGCTCATGCCATACATTCGGTTTAAGAATCTGGTCGCATATTTCTGTAATGTTACGGTAGATGAATTTAGCGGATGGCCACTACAGGTAAGGTTTTTTTTTCAGATTATTCAAAATCCGGGATATTATGTGAAAAGAGACTTATATTATTTTTAAAAAAAACATTTTTTTGTTTGTGAAAATTTTTTGAAGTTTTGATTTTTTTTGAGACTCTTTTTTTTTTAAATTTTTTTTGAGAAAAATTTTTTTGTTCGTGAAAATTTTTTGAATTTTTATTATTATTTTTTTAGACTAAAAATGGTTTTATAAAACATTTGACTGAACATTCTAAAAAATTTTTATTAAAATCGAAACTCCGCCAAATTTTAGATCAAATCAAGTTTAAAATGTTCACACATTCATTTTTCATTTTTCAAATTACAAAATCCGCGTATTTACCTGTGTATTATTTGATTTAGAAAAAAATTCTAAATAAAATTTCATTTTTAAAATTCGCGTTGTAATTTATGCAAAACATTGAATTAAATTTTTTGCTGCTAAAATGGTTGATATTATATTTTTCTCTTACTTAAACTTTCTAAAAATAATTGACTTATGGTTAAATTATTGAAATTTTAAAAATATAATTTTCTTAAAAATTTGAAAGTACCATGACTTTTTCGTAGTTAAACTTTAAAGTCCACTCATTTTAAAACTTTGTTTCGCAAATCATCGAGAAAATGTGAAATCCTTTTAATTACGTTTGTTAATTAATTTTCACTGAAAGCTTTCCAAACAAGTCGAGTTTTTTTTTTCAAAGAGACATAAAAGTTTTACGAAAACTATAATTTTTCATGGCTCGCTAACAATTGTATTTGTTTAGAAACTCTTTCACATTTAAAAAATAGACTCTAAAAACTGAAAATTTAAAAAATTGTTGTTTTTTTTAACTAAAAAAATCGAAACTTGAATTTTTATAGAATTTCGAGCAATTCATCCACATTTATATTACTTATGTTGCGTTGTCTCGATTTCCTTTGTAAATCCGTGTTTGACTTTTGCGAGAGTAAACGCGCTCCAATCCAACAACAAATACTTGTCAAAATTTAATGGAAATTTTAATTTAAATTTTAAAAAATAATTTTTTTTTAATTTCCCATTTAATCATTCAGGCATTTATTGATTATTACGATTTCTACACATGGATTTTACTATTATCAAACTTATTCACTGAATTCTCATTTCTTGGTGTTCTGATTACATCAGCCTACTGGGCACATATTCTTATATCGTCAGTTTAAAAAAAGTTCTTTTTTTTAAATTTTTAAACTTGTTTCAGAAATCAATTATTTGATCGAAAAGTTTTATTATCACTCACTTTTTATCTTTTTTTAAATGTTTTAGTAAACTTAATCATTGGCGCATTCTTCATTTTTGGCCTAACCGATGAAACATTCCTTACCGTAATCCTCCCTTTTTAATTTCTTTAAAAAAATTTTGTTTCAGTTAAATTACGCTATGAAATTTATGCAATATATTTTCTCTGTAATTTTTCTTGTTCTTGTTCGTCGGGCTCCTTCAGAAGTCTTTAGTGAGGGCACTGCTAGAGCTTATAAGAAAATGACTAACGCTTTGTTTATTCAGGTAGGGTTAGTCACTCACTCACGCACTCACTAACTCACGTACTCACTCTCTCGGAAGGACCTCGTAAAATTTATTTTTCAAAGTCTGTTTACAATTATTTCATTGAAAGATGTCGTTTCTACAATTCTGAAATATACCCCTTTTATATGATTCGGACTGCAAAAGGGGCGCGTTTATACGGCTGTTTTACGCGTTTGCCGCACGAAAACACGGCTAGAGTGGGCGAGAGAGTGTGGGAAAAGGGGAGACGCAGAGTTGGCGGCAATTCAAATGACAATTTCCCGAAAATTCAAGCACTCCTAAATCGATTCATTTTGATCCAAAATGGGTAAAAGAGGTATTTTTCGGAATCCTGGGAAAGAGATCTTGGCTTTTATCACAAAATCAGAAAAATTATTTTTACGCGGTCTTTCCCCTTTAAATATATTCCCGTTACTAATTTTAAATTTTGCAAATGTTGCAAATACAAAAAAAAATTTGCAAATTTACAAAAGATTCTACTGTTTAGACATGCGCCTCGTACATAATTCATGAAATTCAATTCAGAAACGTTCAAAAAACTCGGGACACAAACTTTAAAAACAAACAAAAATATATTGTTGTTTCTAAATTTTAGTTAAATGGAAATTTTTTTTTAATTTAATAAAATCTAATAGTATTTAAAAATACACAATTAGTACACGTTTATTTCAATAATTTAAATATTTTTTCCTGCAAAAACAGCAAAACAAAAATGCTGAATTATCAAACTAAATTGAAATATGAGCTTGAAAAAAAAATACTTTTGAAGGATTGTTAATTTTCTTGTAATTTCTATCGTTCTATTAATAAAACTTACAATATTTGGAAATTTAGGAATTTATTAAATTTAAGAGTTCATTTTGATTTTTTAAAGAAACTCATCATATTCAATTAGTTTTTTTTCCATTTCTTAGAAAAATTTCCCTTTTGAGAAAAATAAAATGAGAAAAATCACTATATTTCAGTCGTCTTTATGTTTTTTCTACGCATCCCTTCAACTCTGGAATAGCGTATCTGACCGATATCACGAAATCATCTTCAAAGGCAAACCCTTTTGGGTTCGATACTACATTCCTCTGACTGTAATCAGTTTCATTTTTTTTTAAATAAAACTGATTTTCAGACTGCTGACGTCCTCCCCAAGGCCTTTCCTCTTTCTAAAGCTGTAGTAATTTGGTGGTCTGTTAGAGGGATTTTAGTGCCCAGAACAGGGCCCCTGGTAGCTTTTTCAACCAGTATAAATTCTTCAGCCAACAAAAATACAGTGATTAAGAATGGAATTCAACGAAGAGAGAATGTGGTGGCTCAAGTTTCTTGAAAATATAAAAAAATTGCTATTTTATTTGAATTTTTAAAAATAAATTGTTTTCTTTTTTCAACTAACAAAGTTTTTTGGAGTACAGTAGGAATATCTCCTTCAAACTGCGGCTCCCAGCGGCCTTAGCCTGCCCAAAAGCAGTAAAAGTGGCTTTGGTTACCCAATGATCTAACATATTTCTATTTATTTACCATTTTCATCGGTTTGGAGTGGCCTGAGGCTGTCACAAGGCGGCCCAAGATACCTTACATTACCACAAATCAGTTTGCGCGGCCTGAGCCTGGCAGAAAGCGGCCTGAGGCTATTAGGTATTCCCATTCGGAAAAGTTGGAAGAAAGCGCTTTAAGCGGCCTGATGGTACCAAAAAAGCGGCCCAAGCGGCCTTAGGCTGATATAAAACTATCGAAGCGGCCTTAGGTTATCACTACCCAAACGGCCCACGCATTGATTAGCAACTCAACAGTCCTTTAAAGACTTTCAAGCGGCCTGAGGTTGTTATGAAACGGCTGAGGCGGCCTGATGTTACCAAAAAGCGGCCTCAGATTAACACAAGACGGTCCAAGCGGCCTGAGCCTGCTTTATTGCGGTTCAAGCGGCCTGAGGCTGCTATATTGCGGTCCTGAGCCAAGCACGAAGGAGCCACAAAGCGGCCTGAGGTTATAACAGGGTTCTGAGATCTTCTCCCTCTCTCTATCTCTCTCTCTCTCTTTCTTTCTCTCTCTCTCTCTTTCTCTCTCTTTCTCTCTCAAAACACTCATTTAAATTAACTTTATTCACCTTCTAATGAACAGTAATAAAAAGCATTCCCGTGTTGGCAGAACACAATAATAACAATAGGTAGAGGTCTCTTCTCTTCAGAGGTCAAAGGCAAACATATGGCTTTTATTTAGGTAGCGAAACGAGTCAAATTGACTAGACGGGGGCTGTGGTAGGAGCAAGGGGGGACGTAACAACCAAAAGAACAGGCAAGGCAACCGGAGAGGAGATCAGTCGAGGCGTTCGGAGGGGATGGCCACCGCGTCGAAGTCGGAAGGAGTGTTGCCTCCCGGAGGCGAGCGGATCGAGGGAGAGGTGATCTGGGGGGAGTGCATCGAGGGAGACGCGTAGGGCGGAGAGTCGTAGCCTCTGGAAATGGGGATTAGAGAGAGAGAGAGAGAGAGAAGAGGGCTCTATCCTGGATTAGCGGTCCTTAAAAATTATAGCGGTCCATACGATCATAGCGGTCCTTAATAAATATAGCGGTACTTAAATATTATAGCGGTCCAGAAAATTTAATTATAGCGGTCCTTAAATTATAGCGGTCCTTAAAAATTAAAGCGGTCCACAAAAAATAAAAATTTAAAAAATTATTTTAAAAAAAAATTTACTTTACTTCATTTTTGTAAATAATTTTAATTTTTTTAAAATATTAAGTTTTATTTTTATTATATTAATTTTTATTGTATTAAAAAATATTTGTAATGTTTTGGTTTTTTTTTAGATTTCTTGACAGATAGAGAGAAAGAGAGAAAATACAGGGCAAGAAAAAGAAAAAAATCTACTGAAAATCTAAGTGTCAAAAATTTTTTAAAAAAACCAACAACTTACAAAAATGAAATATAATAAAAAATTTTAAAAAAATGTTTTTAATTTTTTAAGGACCGCTTTAATTAAATTTTCTGGACCACTATAATTTTTAAGGGCCGCTAATCCAGGATAGAGCCGAGAAGAGAGAGAGAAGAGAGAGAGAGAGAGAGAGAGAGAGAGAGAGAGAGAGAAAGGGAGAGAGAGAGAGTCCTCACCTCCTGTCGTGGTAGTCCCTCCTGTGAGGGGGTCCGTTCCTGAAGCCACCCCTGCGGTCATCTCCACGCCGTCCGCCGAATCCGCCACGGCCCCTGAAGTCTCCTCTTCCACCACGGAACGGCGGCGCATTCTGAAAATCGATTTAAATAGATTTTAAATTAAATTTTAAAAATACAGAATTTTTTAACTATTTTAAAGTGATTTCTATTTGAAATTCAAATTTTAAAATAATTTTAAAAATTTTAAAAAAAAATTAAAACAAACCCCGGGGATATTGTCGTGGGCGAAGCGACAGCGGTCTCCGAAGGTGCAGCGACCCACTTTGGACCACTGGTGGCACTGGTTGTTGCGAGGCGGAGGGCCTGAAAAGAAGGAGATTAGTGGGAAAAATAAATTGGACTTCCTCTTTTCTGGCAACCTCAGGCCGCTTTCCGCCTTTTCTGGCGACCTCAGGCCGCTTCCGCTTTTTTCTGGCAACGTCAGGGCGCTTCCTCTTTTCTGGTGAGCACAGGCCGCTTTCCGCTTTTTCTGGCAACCTCAGGCCGCTTTCCGCTTTTTCTGGCGACCTCAGGCCGCTTCCGCTTTTTCTGGCAACATCAGGCCGCCTTCCGCTTTTTCTGGCAACCTCAGGCCGCTTTCTGCCCGCAGGAGGCATGGTTCAAGCGCCCTGAGCCTGGCGAAGCGGCCTGAGGATATCTCAACGCGGTTAAAGGGCCTGGGCGCCTCCTAAGCGGCCTTAGGGTGCCAAAAAGCGGCCTTCTGCTTCTCCCCTACCTGAACTGGGTCCCGGCTGGTGCATTCCCATCCTCTGCTGGTGGTGGTGGTGGTGCGGTGGCGGCATTCCATCCATGTGATGTTGATTCTGGCCCATTCCCTGCTGCTGCTGGTACTGTCCAAACTGGTACTGCTGCTGCTGCGGAGGAGGCATCTGAAATTTCTACAGTAAGCCAAGCCAAAGATACAGTAACAAAGGCAGTCCAAGCGACCTGAGGCTGTCCCTAAGCGGCCCAGGCTGTCCTTAAGCGACCTTAGCCTGTCCAAAAGCGGTCCCTACCTGCTGATGAATGTGAGGAGGCTGCTGCTGCTGTTGGCTGGCGTTGATGACCTGTCCGTAGGGGTTCGTCTGGGGAATGACCGGTGGCTGGTTGGCAGCGGGAGGGGCCGCAGAAGCGCCGTTTCCACCGAACATGGCCAGGGAGGAGAGGCCGGAGACCATGGAGGCCAGGGTGGTGGAGGGAGCGGCGGGGCCTCCACTGACGATTCCCTTCTTCTTCAGGCCGTCGAGCAGGTTCTGCAGATTGTCCGGCAGGGTGACCTTCTTCTCCTCCTGCTTCGCAGGCTCCTGAAAATTTGAAGGTTTCGTTTAGGTTTTCGGGAAGAAATTTAGGTTTAAAAACGAAAAATTGAAATTTTGACCATCTAAATTGGGTTTTAGGGTCAAAATTTGAGGTTTTTCGAGGTTTTCAGGCCGGAAATTGTGGGTTTTCATGAGAAATTGAGGGTTTTCCGGAAAAATTCAAATTTCCAACAAACACTAACCTGAACAGGAATTGAGGTGGGTTCCTTGCCGGCGTCCTCGATGCAGTTGAGAGGAATGGTGGGGGGAACGTGCATGCGGGCGGCCACAGGGTCGTAGTCCTCAGGATCGCCGGTGATCTCCGAGGGGCTGAAAATTAGGGCATTGGAATTAAATTTTAAAATTTAAATTTTTTTAAAAGACGGCAAAATATGCAATATTAGAATTTACAATAAATTGATTTCAATTTTCAAGAGAACTGATGACGTCATTAACCACGTGACGTCACAATAGTTCAAAATAGTGATGACGTCATTGCCCCAGAAATGACGTCACAATATGTTGACGTCATGTGTCCCTGCGTCTCTAACCACACCACCTCTTGACGATGACGTCACTCCCTCTGGGTCCCTATCTATTGGAAGTTTCACCGTCTACGTCTCTAACCTTTATCTCTAGGTGTCTAACTATGACTGATTATGCTTTTCTGACTATGATATAAGCCTCTCTGCGTATTTAACTATGCTCAAGCGGCCTTTGGTTGTCTAAAAGCGGTTTTTTAATTAAAAAGAGGCCTGTGGTTGCCAAAAGGCGGCTTTTAATCCCCAACAAGCAGATGAAGCAGTGTATCATTCACTCTGCGTCTCTAATTCTGCCACCTCCATCTACATCTTTCTCTGCGTCTGTATCCACAATCTCCTTAAAAGCTGGCGAATTTGGGCTCTAACGCTGCGTCTCTAACGTCCCTGCGTCTCTAAGAATTATATCACTCGCTCTGCGTCTCCAGCCAGTCATTTGCCTGTTTATCTGGGTATCTAACTGAATAAAAATGTCTGCTTCTCTGACTCTGCCCCTCTCAACCCCTCCAAACATGTCGAGCGGCCTTTTGTTGCCAAAAAGCGGCCTTTGTCGGTCAAAACCCTCGAAAAACTCACAAATTGGGGTGGTTGAATGCCCTGAGCGCCGTGGCCCTCCTCCTGGCCTCCCTCTCCTTCTCCTCACTCTTGCTGCCGTGCTCAATCTGACAGGAGCAGTTGTCGATCGGAAGCAGCCGCCAGGCAACCGGGTCCTCCTCCGGCTCGTCCACCACCTCTCCGCTCTCCTTCTTCCACTGCCGCTCCATCTCCATCTCGTGGTGCTTCATGTCCTCGGCCGACATGCGGTTCACGTTTACTGAAATTTGAATATTGCATTGAAATGCGATAATTTTCCAAGGAAAATTGATTTTTCATCGATTTTTCGACGAAAAAGGCCGATTTTCGCGCGAGAATTGCCAAAAATAGGTTAAAATCGTCGGGCCGTCAATTAGAATATTGCATTGAAAATCAGTATTTTTTAGATTGAAAATCGATTTTTTTATGGTAGAAATCGATTCATCGATTTATGTACTCAAAATTCGGGGTTTAAGGAACATAATTTCAATTTTAATTAAACAAAATTAAAAGGTTTTTTTAAAATGTATTTTTCCACAGAAAAAAATCCATCTGATTTTAGACAAAAAACCGTTTTTCCCACCAAAAGGCTAAAATCATCGGGCTGGCCAGATTTTTCTCGCGAAAAACGCCACAAAATGGCAAAAATCTCTCGTTTTCAGCCGCCAAAAAGGTCCAAATCACAATTACCAAAATTAGAATATTACATTGAAAAAATGATTTTCCATCTATTTTTAGATGAAAAAGGCCGGGCTAGCTCGATTTTTCTCGCCAAAACTGGAAAATTTTCAAAATTTGGCTAAAATCGCGTTTTCACCGCGAAAAGGCGAAAAACTCACTCCTCTCGCCCTCCTCGATCTCGAATTCCCTGACCGAAGTCAGCTCCTTTCCGCACTCGTCGGCAAAGCGGATCTTCCGGTTCGCCGGCGGGGCCGTGTCCGGATCGTCCGCCGGCACCGGAGGCGGCGTGGGCGTCTTGGCAACCCTCGGCGGCTCCACCTTCTTGTCTCCTATCAGACAGTCCTGAAAATTGATTAATTTATGTATTTATTAAGTATATTTATTAAAATAAAAATTTTAGAAAATAAAAAACAAAAAGCTAGGAAGCACACAACACCACATTTATAGTTACCGTCTTTTGAAACTTGTCGACGGCCTTCTAAAAAATTTTCATTTTTTGTAAAAATCAGAATTTATATTGTTTAAGCTAAAATGTCTTATTTAAAAATTGTAGTGAAGCGTTCTAAAAATCGAGAAAAAAAAAGTTAAAATAAACTTTTTTTTAAACAAAATTTGAAAAATTATAAAAAAAAATTTAATTTGAAACTACCTTATTTATAGCCCTATCTAACAAATCGATCCATTAAAGTTTAATTTTAAAAAGTGCTCCTATGGGGATCGAACCCTGGTCGTGTGGGTGGTATTTTGACTCTTGGTGACAGATAGCTGGCAGGAAAATAAGCAAAAAATCAATCAATATTTTAACGATTTTTGGGAGGCCAAACTACAAGTTATTGTTGTCTAAAATAATGTAAATAGGTATAAAACTGTATATCAAATTTTTAAAATTTAAAAAAAAATACATAAAATAACGAACCAGGACAGAGGAGAGGGGGTCGTTGACCACAGGCTTGACCTCCTTCTTCTTCTTGGGCATCGGCTTCTTCTTAGGCTCCATGGGGACCGAGAGAGCCTCCATGAAACCGGAGGACATCGTAGCCGCCGAGACTTCTGGAAAGAAAAGTTTAATTTAATTTATTTATTTAAATTTTTGAAGAAAACCCTATTTTTTTAATTCTTTAAGATTAAGGATTTTTAAGTCCTTAACAACCCTTAAGTCCTAAAGAAAACTGCCGATTCTGGCAACCTCAGGCCGCTTTCCGCTTTTATTGGCAACCTCAGGCCGCTTTCCGCTTTTTCTGGCGTCCTCAGGCCGCTTTCCGTTTTTTCAGGCGACCAAAGGCCGCTTTCCGCTTTTTTTGGTAACCTCAGGCCGCTTCCGCTTTTTCTGCAAACCTCAGGCCGCTTTCCGCTTTTTTTGGCAACCTCAGGCCGCTTCCGCTTTTTTGGTAACTTCAGGCCGCTTTCCGCTTTTTCTGACGACTTGAGGCCGCTTCCGCGTTTTTGGCGACCTCAGGCCGCTTCCGCTTTTTTGGTAACTTCAGGCCGCTTTCCGCTTTTTCTGGCGACCTCAGGCCGCTTCCGCTTTTTTGGCAACCTCAGGCCGCTTCCGCTTTTTATAGTAACCTCAGGCCGCTTTCGCTTTTTTGGTAACCTCAGGCCGCTTCCGCTTTTTCTGGCCACCTCAGGCCGCTTCCGCCTTCCTTAAGGTCTCAAATCAACCTTAAGGCCCTTAAAGCAACTGGGTGGTCCCTTTAAAATCCAACCAGATTTAAATCCAGAGCCACCCGAGTGGCCCAAAAACGCCAGAAAAATGCAACTTCCAGCCACCCATCTGGCTTATAATTCAACCAATCGCAAAAAGGACCGCCTAGCGGCCCTCCAGCGGCCTGAGGTCTCAGTTTTTTACTCGAAAAATCGATATTTAACTCTAAAAACCTTATACAAATAAAAAATATTTTTAAAAAAAACTAACTTTTCGGAATCGGAGCCATTTTCTTGACAACGGGCGGCGGGGCCTCCTTTCTCGGCACCTCATCTTCCTTTTTCTTCTTCTTCGCGTCGGGAGCGGAGGTGGAAGCGGCAGAAGACTCTCCCAGGTCCTCAACGAGGCCTAAATTCACAAGTTTAATTGATTTTTCTAAATAAATATTAAAAAGATAATAAAATAAAAGACACCGACCGCATCTCCCCCGCTCTTTGCTGAAATTGTTTTTATCATTTTAGGTTTTATTTTATTTTCTAAAAAATAAAATTAATGATTTTGGGAGGTTTTTATCGATTTTTCCAGTAATTTCACTAATTTTTAAGTGTTTTAGACCTTTAAACTTTTTAGACCTTGAATTTTTAGGCTAAAGGCGTTAAATCTAAAGAAAGTAGCGTAACATTCTAATGAAATAAACTAGTAAAGGACGGTTTGGGCACCAAAAATTGGCAATGGAGCATACTTTCAATCTCTGACTATTGAAATATCAATTTCTAGGGATCAAATGATGGAAAAGAACGAATCGATCGGCAAAAAACATCGTAAAACACGACAAAGTGGCGGTATTCTCGCTCCACAGCGACTACCGTACCCTCTGAACTAGAGGCTCTGGCCAAGTGGCTGGCACCGTAAACTATCAAAATAAACCTCCCGTGATCGATCCCCATCGCTTTTCTCTCTCTTTCTACGATTCCTGTCCTTCCCTAACTGGCCAGCGACATAAACATTCTCTGTTTATGTAACAACAACCAACAATTATGCCAAGAAACAACGAGTTTTTCAATAAATAAGACGCCCTCCGTGGACGGAAAAGGGGGCAAAGAGCGGGGGAGCCGAGGCCGACGGCGGAGGACTCGAAATGCACCTGAAATGAGATCAACATTGCTTGGAGAAAAGGGATGAAATTACCTGTGAGACGGGATTTGGAGGAGAAGACCTTCGCCTTCGTCTTGTTCTTCTTCTCAGAGGACTTCTCGGTGGACTTCGCACTGAAAAGGGTAATTGGGTTACGGTAACCTTCAAAAACCCACGCTTCGTCGGACAGACGCCGCTTCTCGGCCTTCTTGACGGAGTCTTTGGCCTCGGGCTTCGGAGCCTTCGCACTGCAATATGCAAAATGAGACCTTTCCTATAGCTAAAGCTACACTTTGTAATTTAAAAAAGCCAAGTATCCTATTTTCTTTTAAAACTAATTTTGGGACGATTTGGTTTGGGTTACATTCTATTCATTTTCGTATTCTTTAAAATTTAAAAATTAAAATCACAATCCCTGAGTTTTTAAAACATTTTAATCGGGACAGCTTGTTTTTTAGTCATTGAATTTAATTAAAATTAATAGGAAACGAATTTAACTAAATTAAAAGATTCACTAAAATGGCGTCACCACTATTCTTATTAGCAGCTAATTTGCACGAATGACGGAAAAATGGCAAACCACAACGAAAAAAGTTGTGCTTCTTTTGGAATTTAGTTTTTTTTTAAAAATAAGATAAAAAGATTTTTTTAAAATAAAATAAAAAGATTTTTTTAAAATAAAATAATAATATTTTTTAAATAAAATAAAATTTTTAAATAAATTGAATAAAACTATTTGGCTTCTGGAATCCTTAAGCTAGCGTACTTATTCTGCCGTTAATCCGAATCCAGCCGTTAAAAAAAGAAATGACGTCACTACTGCCCTTATTGACAGCTGACTGACAAGACCAGAAAAAACTGATTGCACGAAAAATGTTTGATCTTTCTTCTTTTCTACTTTAAAACTTTTTTAAAAAATAGAATAATTAAAAATATAGAAATCTGAAAACCGTTCGCCTTTTGAAATCCTCCAAATTCCCTTGTTTTTCTGATGCTAAAAACCGTCTCATCTCAAAACTGATTAGCGTTTTGCCACCCAAAACGGCGTTTTGAACCGTTTGATCCCTGAAAAATCGAACCGAACCGGTTCCGAAGCCTTTCACGCCACCAACTACGGGGCAAATCCAATGATCTGACTGATGAAAAAGCCGGACCGGAGCATTCAAAAGCCAGCCTCCTCGTTTGCATACTGCCTTCCATACGCCATCAAAATCAGCTCCAAATTCCAACCTCGGCTGTTCCTTTTCCTCGACCGGTTCCTCCTTCTTCGCCTTCTTGGCCGGCGCGGGGACCGTCGGGTCGGCGATCTCCTTCTTCCACTTGGTCACACAGGCCAGCGCCGCCTGGCGGATTTCTGAAATTCGAGTTTTTAATTTTTATTTTAAAAATAGAAAAAAAAGTTTTAAAAAAGTTTTAAAAAAAATTAAAAATAGAAAAAAAGGAAGAAAAATCACCTGAATCGGCATGAGTCTTGGAGAGCTTTCGCACGAACTTGGGCGAATCGTTCGAGGTGAGCAGCTGGACGGAGATGTTCGCCTAAAAATTGAATTGTTTTTGTTAAAAATGGCGATTTTTTGGATTTTTGGCTATTTTTTGCGGGGATCCCCGCGGGACAATATCGATTTTTTATTACGGTGTGAGAGCGCTTCCGCGTTATCGCTCTAATCAGCCGTGGCGGCAAAACAACAAACGCGGAGGGAATACGAATTGACGGCTGAGAAATGCAAAAAAAGTAAAGAAATTGCCAGAAAACTGGCCAGGGTTCGATCCCCGGCGGAGAACTAAATTTTTGTCTAAATCTTGAATTTTATGGTTCTTTTAATTTAAAAAAAAACTGAAAAGGGCAATTTTAATGATTTTAATGCGGATTTAAAAAAAAAATATTTTTCGGTCATTTCAGCCCAATTTTCAGAGATTTCAGTGGTTAAATTGTAGATTGCAGATTTTTTAAAAGTGTAAAATGATTTTTTCTAAAATTTTATTGCATTTATAAAAAATTAAAATATACAAACCTGAAGACACTGGCGGAGGAGGTCCTTCAGATGGGCCAATTTGTTGTCCTTCTCGGCGTTCTTCAGCCAGGCGTTCATCTGCTTCCAGCCCTCTTCGGTCGCAATCCGCTGGATGGCTCCAGCCTGGGCCACTTCACTGAAAAATTGACTTTTTTTAATTTTTAAAAATAGTTATAACTTTAGTATTTTAAAAAAAATGTTGCAAATTCTTTTGCAACTGGGAATAATCTGTGCCACTTGAAATCGACTTTTCCCTAAAAATCGATTTTTCAATTTACTTTTAGGCAATCCTTTTACGAATTCTGTAAATGGAGGCGATTTAGAAATTAAAATTTAAAAAAAAAATTGCAGTAAAAACACTAGAAAATTAAATTTTTCGAGCCAAAATTGCATAGAAAAGTGACAAGTTTCACCGGTAAACCTGCTCTATTGCCATTTACTTGGTTAAAATCCAGTAAAATACCGTATACCAGTGAAAAAGTACAGTACACTGGTGAAACGTACTGTAGAGAAAGAGAGCTGGCAAAAAAATACTATTGAGTGACGTCACTTTTTCGTCGCTCCAGTCAAAATTAATGAAAAAAAAATTCCAAAGAAAGGCTAACATGTGTTTTTTTTGTGGAATAAGTGACGTCACACTTTACGTCACGGTGCTCTAAAAACGTCACAAAGATGACGTCACAAAAATATTCAAATGACGTCACCCCGCAATCCTGGACACAGATGACGTCACTGGGCCACACTTGGAACAACGCCAAGGAATCCTGCCCTTCTGTATCCTTCGGGAAAGCCAGGAAAAGGATAGATTTAGAGAAACAGAGTGAGAAGAAAAGGTAAAGAGAGTGAGAGACGCAGGGGCCTCAACTTGAGTAGAAGTGGAAAATCGATCTAGAAAGGAGATAGATGAATAAAAAAGACCAAAAAGTACGTGGATCAATAAAAATACCCGATTTCTCTCTCGAAATGGCACAGATCGTTCCCAATCGGATTTCGCCAATCCAATTATTGATTCCAATAACCAATCAATAACTCTCGTTACGTACGTTGAGGAAACGGAAGCCACGGCGGACCCCGCCTCGGTCCTTTTCTTTTTCGGAATCGGCGGCAGCTTGTTGATGGCTCCGGGCGTCGGGAGAGGCTTCGTGGCGGTGGCAGCAGGCAGAGGAGCAGGAGCAACCACAATCATGACCGGGGAGGGACTGGGATCACTCGAGACGGGAGCCACGGAAGAAGCGGAGGAAGTGGCGGTAGGAGAGTGGGCCTGGAGCAGCGGCATCGCAGGCTCCGAGACTTTCACGGGAACGACGCGGTGGCGGAGCACACGGACTCCTTCGGGAGCAGACTGGATCATTCGCGGAGGCTGCTGCAGCTGCGGTTGTTGTTGTAGCTGGGGAGCGGGGTTCTCGACCTGAAAAAAGATTATTTAACAAATTTAAATATTTTGTAACAATAATTTTTAAAAGAATCAAATAAAGCTTGGTGTAATTTTGAGTTGTAAACTGGCGTTATCACACTCAAAAAGGGACTAATTAAAGGGTAAACAATTATTTAAGAATTGATTCAGACAGCAGTCGAAAGGTATGAAATATTTAAAAATAAGATTTTTTTATATTATTTTTTAAAAACTTTTTTTAAATTATGAAATTTTATAAATATTTAAATTTTAAAAAATCAAAATATTAAAAATTTAAATTTTTGTATATTTATTTTTAAATTTGGAAATATTACAAAAAATAATTTTTTTCTAGATTTTCGAACGTTTAAACAGAAGTCCAAGGTGAAATTTTTAAATTAATTTTTAAGTGAATAAAAATAATAAAATCCTGGATTTCTTAAATTATAAAAAAGTGGCTGATTTAATTGGCTAATTTCCAACATTTTAATAATTCTTTTTGAATAATTTTTATAAAAATAACAACAAATGTAAACAAAAATTATAGGAAAGAATATGGTAATTTATATATTTTAAAAAGATTTTAAATTATTTAAAAAAATTGTTGTAATTTTTAAACGACTTTAATCCGGTGTGAACATTAAGAAAACCCCCAGTCAACTTCGATCCCAGTCGGCGCTTTTCATTTTTGTGTATAGATTGACACGGTGGCTTGTAAAATAAAAGCAATTTAACTTATTTAAAACAAATTCTTATAAAACACACCATTTTACTGTTTCTAATTTTCTAAATTATTTATATTTTCGTAATTTTTGGAAATAACAATGGGATTTTTTTGGGAAATTATAAATTTCCAAATCTAGAAGTACATGAATTGGTAGTAAAATAATTAAGTGAAACGGTTTTTCAAAAAAAAATCGATAAGATATCCTTTGAATTAGGCATATCAGAGAAAGCAGATATGCCACCTGGGTCGGCCAGAAACCAGCTAATCCGAGTCATTAGCATGCGGCGGAGCAAAACAATCGATAAAAGGTCAATTAGGTAGTAGACAAGATATGGGTAATATTAAAAGCGGCGCATATTTACAACCTTCTATTTTTGTACTGATTTTTCCGATTTTTAAAATTCTTTTTTTAAATTGAAATATGGAATTAATCTTATAAAAAATTTATATTGCTAAATAGAAATATGGAATTAATCTTATAAAAAATTTATATTGCTAAATAAAATATGTGATTTTTAACAAAATACTAAATAAAAGTTCACCGAATTGCAAATAAGCGGTCGATATCAAGAGGGAAAATAGAAGAGCAGCCGTCAAAGGCGACCGCAACTTTTAAAATGAACCCAGTGAGGCGGTGAATTTATTTATGCGAATTAAAATTAATTAATGAGAATATTAATTTTTATAATTATTTAATATTCAAATCGATTTCCGCCAAAAGAAATTCATTCAGAAATTAGAAACCGAAAAAGCGAGGTTTTCGAAAATAATTAGCTTTGGAGCGCACTTTCCATCCATTTTTTGCGATTAAAAGCCGCTTTTTGGCAGGCATAGGCCGCTTGAACCGCTGCAAAGCCTCGTTTCCTACATATCCAGGCATGGTTCGATCCCGCTCGGCGCTTTTCTTTTTACGTGTTTTTATTGAAATGAAATTACTTAAAAACTCAATTAATTTTTTATTATTTATTTTTTAAACAATTTAAATAAAATGTTATAAATAAATAAAATTTAAACAATTTAAAGGCGTTCTTTTTACGTGTGAACTAGGTTACTTAAAAACTCAATAATTTTTTTTATTTATTTTTTAAATTTTGTAAATAAAATAAATAAAATTTAAACAATTTTAAATTTTTCAGTCTAAAAATTTTCTAAAATCATTATCCCGTAGTGAATTCTTCTAAAATCATTTTAGCGGAAAACTTTTGGAATTCCGCATCCTAGTTTCATTTGGACTGAAAAAGGCGCTCCAAAGCCAACAGTCCTTTAATTTCCTCCTCCTACTACTCCACGGGTCGCCGAACTGGGCACTTTCAATGTACACTGTGTTTAACGGGTACCCGCACGGAAAATTTAGAAATGGTTGCGTGTTGGCTGCATGCACGTGTGTGCACACTTTTTTGCAACAAGCACGCAGAGAAAAGTGTGCAAAACGCCTAAGCGCGAATTTGAAATTTATGAAAATCTGTTGTTTCATACTGTATCCGTCCGGGACCCAACGTTTTTGCTGGGAGACCCAACCCCAAATAGAACAAAAAATTTTCCGACTCTAGTTCTCGGTCAATTTTGCATCAATTTCACTTTTCAGCGCATAGAAAAATAGCTTGAAATATGAATTTTCTGGCACAATTTTCCTAGCCCTCGCAAAAAACTACCGTCCGAAATATGGAGTTTTCTGTGTTTTTCTTTTTACTCAGTGAATATTGAGTATCCAAAAAATTGTGTCCGAAACTTCAATCGATTCCATAGCAGTTGAATTCACAAAATAGTATCTAATATTGGCAAATTGCTAGAGTCGGAAAGTTTCAATTGATGCACGATGTTTAGCAGCCTCTCATTTTGGAAGCGCCCACGGACTCCATTCGGCGGCGACCCGTGACTCCAGTTCAATCAATCCAGAGGGCTGCCCCCTTACCCTTCTGAAATTCTGATTGCTCTGAAACGTCCTCATCGGAAGCGCCGGGACCTTCGGGACGATCCTAGCTCGAGGCAACTGCAAAACCGCAGATTATTTCAACAAATTTGAATATAGCCACCTCCATCTGAGGCACAGAAGGCCGAGGCTCCTGATGTTGGGTGACCACGGGAGCCATCACCACAGGCTCGAAGACCTGCTGGATCACGGGCCCGTTGGCGGCCACTTGATGGTAGACGGGCTCCTCCTGGGCGTAGCAGTGCCCGTTTGTGTACATCACTTGGTCCTGAAACCACTTTTAATTATTATTGAGTAAGAAAATATTCTTTTTAATTTTTAAAATTATTTTTTGTTTAAAAATTTATATTTAAACTTACGTATTGTTGGGTGGGGTGCGAGCTTGTAACGAAGATCGGCTGGTTGAATTGCTGCTGGATGGGCATGGGATCGGTGTAGTGGACCTGAAAATAATTATTAAAATTATAGAAAACTAATTAAAATTAAAGAAAATTAAAATTAATTAATATTATTTTTAAATTGGCAAAAATTGACCAGTCCTTAAAATTTACCGGACAGTCCTTTAAAATTAGAACAGTTCTTTAAATTGACCAGCCAGTCCTTTAAATTGGCCAGTCCTTTAAAATTAGAAAACAGTCATTTAAATCGACCTATTAGTCCTTTAAATTAACTTGGCAGTCCTTTAAATTAAGCAGACATTCTTTAAATTAACCAAATAGTCCTTTAAATTGACAGGTGGAATTTTAAAGGACTGTAGGCATCACGAACCAAAAAATGGTCCCATCACGAACCAAAAATAACGGTTAAGGTCCCGCAACGAAAAATATAAATCTTCCTTTCGTTGCAGGACCTCCAATTTCACGTGAACTCCAACTTAGCTGCTCCATCTCGACTGAGTATCAACAAAATTCGAATCGATTAGGATCGACCCCAGAAATCAAAGATCTAATAATCCGGTCGTGGTGGGACCCAATCATCGCAGGACCACGAATTCTCAACCTGGAAGGTTGCCAGGCCTTGGCAACACGCCAAAACCGCTTCGCGCTCTGCCAGAAGCCCTAAAATCACCAAAAATGATGACAAACCTCCGGAAATTGCTGTTGCATCACGACGGGTTCGTGAACTTGGGCGTAGCTGTGCTCCGCGAACATGGCTCCTTGGGGCTGCACCTGCTGGTAGTAGACGTCTCCGCCGATCAGATGAGAAGACGAACTGGTCGGGGCCGCGTACAATTCCTGATACTTCAATTTAAGACTATAGATTAAGTTCGTTAAGGCCTTAATCTAAGGGAATTTAAGGCCATAAGCAGCATTAAGCTCACCTGTTGCATGACGGTTCCAGAAACGCTGTTGGCGGCGCACTCGGCGGCGAACTCGTCGCCCAAATCCTCCAGCTCCTCCTCGATCGAACTATCGCCGTACATCATCATTCTGAAGATAAAATTATTGATTTTTAAACCTAAAATTAATTTTTAAGTTAAAAATGACTTTAAAAAAAGAATTTTAAATAAAATAAAAAAAATAAAACTCACTTTGCGACAAATTGATATCCACTGATTTATACTTCATACAGTAGTTGTACAGGTGGAAGTAACTGAAAATAGACATTTTTGGTTCCCAAGTGAGAAAATGAGTAAAAATGAGATTTTAGAGGAAATAGTGACATTTTACCGTGAAATAACTATAAAATACATTAAAAAAGTGATTTTTGTGAAAAATGAGGCCCCAGAATGGCGTGAACGTGGCAAGCGGCATGACGAAACCGGTTACAAAACAAACAGACCGATGAGATCGGAATTTGTGTAAATAACAGGAAAAAGACGAAAAACGAGATTTTATCGCTATTTTTAAGGAGTTTAGCTGGAAAATGATGAAATAAGTAAGACAGCTGACCCTGTGATTCCAGGAAACGAAAAAAGACGAAAAATCGATGATCAAGTTCATTTTTCTCTCAAAAATCGA
>JAJQXH010000086.1:3820000-3847500 GCA_022343465.1 Oscheius sp. G VE-2021 | reverse complement strand
ACAAAAGCGCATTCTGAAACTTGAAAACAAAGGACAAACTTGAAGAAAAGATTGCCTCACATTGCCGCACGTAAACACGGCTAGAGTGGGCGAGAGAGTGTGGGAAATGGGGAGACGCAGAGTTGGCGGCAATTCAAACTACAATTTTCCGAAAATCCAATCGCTCCTAAATCGATTAATTGTGATCCAAAATGGGTAAAAAAGGTATTTTTCGGAATCTTGGGAAAGAGATCTAGGCTTTTATCACAAAAACAGAAAAATTATTTTTACGCGGTCCTCCTCCTTTAAGCTATAATTAAGTTAAAACAGTGGATTAATGTTGAACAACTATGTGACATTTAATTCTTAAAACTGGTAACGAATTGTGACGTTTGGGTTAGAAAGAGGGTTCATTTTAAGTTGCTTCGGCTATTTTTTACCGAACAAGTGGCAAAGTTGAAACAATGGAGTGATGTGGTAAAATTTAAGCAGGCTACTTTCTTAAAACTTGTAAACGAAGGACAAACTAGAAGGAAAGATTATCTTAAAATCATTTATTTCTTTCAGTTGTTGGTGACATTTTTGTGACCGCCGTTTCTATATATGGACTAATGGGAGCAGTCGTCTTAATCACAGTGTACCCCTTCTATAGACCTACTTTTTGGATTACAAACTGCAAAAAAGTTACTCCTAAGATTTCAATAACTTATAAATAGTAAAAGTTTTCTTCGTCTTCGTGTCCTATTTTTTCCCCTCTCTCTCTCTACCCTTTTCCCTCTCAGTTTTCCTTACAACTTCCGCTATTTTTTGTGACAAAACATGAATAAATGATAGTATTGATAATTAATCATCTTTTTCTTCTTTTCAGTTTAAAGGGGAATGACCTGGTAAAAATAATTTTTCTGATTTTGCGATAAAACCCTAAATCTTATTCCCAGGATTCCGAAAAATACCTCTTTTACCCATTTTGCATAAAAATGAACCGATTTAGGAGCGCTTGAAATTTGGGGAAATTCCCATTTGAATTGCCGCCAACTCTACGTCTCCCCATTTCCCACACTCTCTTGCCCACTCTGGCCGTATTTTCGTGCGGCAAACGCGTAAAACGGCCGTGTAAACGCGCCCCTTTTGCAGTCCAAATGATATAAAAGGGGTATGTTTCAGAATAGTGGAAACGACATCTATTCAATGAAACAATAGTGAATATACTTTGAAAAATCAATTTTACGAGGTCCTTCCCCTTTAAACTAACAGAAGGTAGAAAAAAATTCGATAAATCGATACACTAAACAAACATTTTCAAAAGTTGAACTTTTCCTCAATCTAAATAAATTTTTCAATTATTTGTAATAATTAATATTTTAAATAATGTACATAGAAAATAAAAAAGGTGAAAATGAAAAAGAATGAAAAAGGCAGTTGCCATTTCCCGCATAGTTGAGCCACGACGCCTGCACTCTCGTTGTCTGCGCCCTCTAAGCGAGAGAGTATGCGGCGGGAACCCGTAAAGCACCGGCAGCCCCCGCTGCATGGGGTTATATAAGCGACCTAAAACACTTCTTTCTGCCCAGTGAAAACTGTGAAGTTAAGTAAAATCGGTTGTGAGGTCCAGAAATGGTCTCCTGAGGGTTCCTCGGCTACCCACGGTGACGTCCCCTTTTGTAATTTTTTGTATTTTTTTTTAAAATTCACTTTGAATCTTTCTCTTTTTTTACTCTCTCTCTCTCTCTCTCTCTGTCTCTCAATCTAATTCCAAATATCACTTTATTCTAACTGAACAAATATGGAGATTATGATGAAAATACCCGCAGCAACAGTGCCGGTACCACGTAGTTCACAGGTTCATAAGATTGGCAAAACTCCCCTGAAACTGCATTTCAAAAAGTTTTTGAATTAAAATAACCTTAAAAGTTGGTCTCCTTACAGTATCCCCCTGTTTCCAGGCTTCCTCCCAATCCTCTTCGTTTGAGACACCCGTGCCGACTGTTAGCACGCTATCAATGTAGATACCGTTAGCCGTCTGAAAGTGAGGCTGTGAGGAAGTGAGACTGCGAAAAGTTGAAAAGTTGTTATTACTTAAATATTGGTTTTGAAATAATGACCGCTAATTTATGTATAGAATTTAGTAGAATTTTTCGCACGAGTGAAAAGCCAAATTCCAAAGATGGTCTTCTTGTTTCTCGAAAACGAAAAAAAAAAATTAAATTGTTACAATAAAAATTAAAATTTTTAATAATGAATCTTGAGACATTAAAATGAAAAATAGAACTCATTATTTTTTTTCCAATTTCAAGCTCATGTTTCAAATTCATTTGATAATTTTTTTAATGTAGCCTGTCTGTCTGAGCGTAAAAAAATTAATAAAATTGAAAAGTTGAAAAAAATACGCAAACTAAGTTTGTTTTTAAATAAAATTACGTTTTATTAAAATTTAGAAAAATAGAATTACTTTTTATTAAAATTTAGAAACTACGACTATATATTTTCTTTGTTTTGAAAGTCTGTGTCCCTTTCGGATTTTTCGAACATTTCTGAATTGAATTTCATGAGTTTTAAACAGTAGAATGTAGTTGCAAAAATGGAAATATGTATATTTAATGGAAAATATAAATTAATTTTAAACATTGAAAATTGATCCGTAAAATTTTTTAAAGAATTTTTTAATGATTCTGGTTCAGCAAAACTAAAAAAATCAATAAATGGATGACATGAAATTTAATTTTAAAAAATACGAATTTAAAACAATGGAACATCATCATTTTCAAATACGAGAAATTTAAATTTCTACAAAAATAAACCATTAATGTTTGCACTGTTCAACTTCATGTTTCAATTTCGTTTGAAAATTCTTTATTTTTGATTTAGCCAATAGGCTGTCTAGTTTTTTTAAAGTTTGTGTCCATTGTCTCCCTTGTAATTGCATTATAAAATGTTATAAAAACAGTTCATGTTTCAGTTTGTTTTTATTAACCCATCAACTCTACACAACCAGTGCGACCTTCAGATCATTTTATAAAATAATATATACATAAAATAAATAATATAATATGCTTTAAAAAATTGACATCAAAATTAAAATTTAATTTAATTCAAAATGACCTTAGATTTTTCACATAATTCAAAAATAGTTGATTTTGATTTTTCACGCTTATGTTTCAATTTCGCTTGATCATTCTGCATAGTCGATGAAACTAATACGAACAGGTGTAATCACAGAAAATTATTAAAATAACACAACAAAACATAATTTTTAAAAAAATAAATGAAATTACAAATTGGAAAAAATTTAAAATAAACAAATATTTTATGAGTAATAGTTTTTTTTTCAAACTTTTCCCTTTCTATTTTTTGGATTTACTTGCATTTCATAATTTATTTTTAAAACGTGGACATATTGAGTTAAAACAGTAACATTGAAAACTGATTATTAAAAAAACACAGTTTAAGGATTTTTTATATACTTGTGGATTTAGAAACATCATTACATTATGTAGAATCTTCTTTTTCTATAAACTTTAATTTAAATTAAAGGATGAAAATTTTTCTTTGAAAATAATCAATTTTATAACAATTTCCTCCAAGAAGAAAAAGAAAAAATGTTTTGTCAAATTTCATATTTATGTTTCAATCTGGTTTAATCATTTCGTCATTTCGATAAAACTAATTCGATCATTCCGTTCCAGTAGTTTGCAAAATAATTTAAAAAAAATTACTTTTTTGTTTAAATAAATCAGTTTTCATTTGTTGTTTGAATAAAAAAATCTGTTCTGATGTTCTCACTACCTCACTGTCTCACTGCCTGTCGTAAGAATCACCGAATATTCAAACTTACCATAATATCCGTGTCGATATTATCTCCCAAAAATACAGTCTTCCCCAAATCCAAATGTTTCATTAGATATTCATTCATAGCTTCACTTGGCTTTCCAAATCCAGTAGCTTTCCGTTTCACAACTGATCGAATCCCAGCCTAAAAATCTCATTTTCGCCTTTTTCCAATAAAACTCACATAAAAGCTACCTCCATCAGCCATAATAAGCTTGTTCTTGTAGATGAATTGTGTATCAGTTGATAGAATGTAATATTGAACTTCTGGATTCTTCACCAAATTGACAATTCGATCGATCACTTCGATGTTCCAGTCATTCCAGCTATCCAGAAGGACAATATCTGGGTGTTCCTGAAAAATAACTAATTTTTAGGACTTAAACCAGTGGAGTGGTGGGGCAAAAGTGGGAAAAAAACGTTGGCGAACCAGGTTTTTTACGGGTTTCCAATAAATGTGCTATCAAAATGATTAATTCGGAATTTAAACAGTGGAATCATGTGTCAAAACTTAAAACGACGGGACAATTGATTACAACAGTGGAGTGGTGAGGCTAAAGTTTAAAAAAACTTTTTTTAAAGCTGGGTATCCCATAAATGTGCTATCAAAAAGCTCGGAATTGAAACAGTGGAATGATGTGGCAAAACGTAAAATTAAGGGACAACTAATTAAAACAGTGGAGTGATGCAAAAAGAAAAACAAATATTGCTGGGTATCCCATAAATGTTCTATCAAAAGAATAAGCTTTTAGAATCGAAACAGTGGAGTGATGTTTCAAAATTTAACAGTAGGAGATAAATGAACTCACATTGATTGTAACTACAATTTCCTCAACTTGGGGGAGCTTTCCAACTGTGTGATTAAAATTGTTGTTGAGCAACTTGGCTCCTGCTTCCTTCAGAAGACCCATGACGTATGGGGGACACATGGCTAGGACCTTTTTTCCCTTCAGACTTGAGCCAATTTTGTCCATCATTACGGTAGCTGGGAGAATGACGTCGGAACCATTGACTCCAGGAAGGGAGAGTTTTCTGGCTTTTCCTTCTGGGGAATCCCAGTCGCCGTTTGAGACGATTGTGATCTGGAAAGATTTGTGGGGTTAGAGAGAGAGAGAGAGAGAGAGAGAGAGAGAGAGAGAGAGAGAGAGAGAGAGAGAGAGAGAGAGAGAGAGAGGAAGGGAGAGAGAGAGAGAGAGAGGGAGAGAGAGAAAGAGAGTGTATGTGCGCGTGTGAAAGTGTGAATGTGTGACAGTGTAAACGTGTGCCTGCGTGACCGTGTGAATGTGTGTGCGTGTGAATGTGACCTACCTTCTTTCCCATCTCATGCAACTTCGCCACAAACTCCATGGCTCCCTTGATCGGCCCATCTCCCGTTTTCAAGGTCCCATCGATGTCAAAAATGAAATGATCATATTTTTCAACATCTTCCCAATTAAACCAAGGTAACTGAAACTTTTAAATATCTTTATAACTAATTTTTGAACAAACCGGCTCATAAAACTTTTCAGCGACGGGTTCAGCCTGCAGAAAACTGTGAAAAACATCCTCGCTCCTTCTGAAACATTGGAATTTGCTTTTAAAGTAAATTAAATTTTAAAAAAATTTATTTTAAAATAAATAAATTACTCACTGACTCCACTGGACGTAGAAAACCAAAACTACAATGAAGATGGCAATGATGAAGATTAAGCCAATTAGGTTGATAATTGGTTGAATTTTGGTTAATATGCCTAAAATGTTTTTTTTAATTTAAAAAACTTAAAAAAAAGTTATTTTTATTTTTATACCTCGGCTGGTCCTGTGAATCTCTCCTTCTTCAACGAGTCCTGCTTTAGATGAAGTTGGAGAACACATCTGAAACAGAAATTTCATTTAAAACTGAAACTTGAAATCTTTAAAAAAAGTAAAATTTTTAAATTCGTTATTGAATGTTTGCTTTAACAAAAAAAAACATGTTTCTTTTCCTTTTTTTTAGTTGCAAAAAACTTTGGCAGTTAGAACACTGACATCATTTTTAGCGTAGTATTTATACACACCTTAAGTTTTCTGGCAAACAATGACATGCTTTGTTTAAACTACCCACAGATCTGGTTCCAAGGGGTGGTACAGTCAGAAATTTTAAGTCTCCCCTACTAAAATCTTAGAAACTTTGTTACCTTTTTTGGTTTTTTGAATTTTTGCCGCGAAAACAGGATTTTTTTAAAATTCAACGATAAAAAATTGAAAGTTTTAGTCTCTACTTTGAAACAGTGGATTGGATTGTCAAAAACTCAAAATAAATTTTGAAATAAATTAAGTGTTCACTTTGAAACAGTGGCATGATTTGTCAAAATTCAAAACTAAATTTGAAATATTAAGTGTCTACTTGAAACAGTGGCTTGATGTGTCAAAAACACAAATGAAAATCTAGCAAAGCGAAAAATATAAACTTTAAAAAAAATTAAAATCATAAGATATTTTTGGAAATAATAATTTAATTTAATTTAAATTTAATAAATTTAACATATTAAACAACAAAAGTTATTTTAGACACATGTGAACCTTTCTAACTTTTTATACGTAAATTTTAACCGATCCTTTTTTAAATGCTTGGAAATGTTGACTTGACCTTACATTTGACCTGTATTTTTTTCTTACCACTACACACCTTTCTATCATGTTATTTATTTATATGAACATTTAAGGAGGTCATGAAACAATAGTACGAAATAAATATATTTTAAAAAATTTATCTTAAAATTTAACATTTTTTACTTTTGAATTTGTTTACGACTACGCATAGTGATTGAAAAGCTATCTACGTTTGCGTTATAATATTCAAATTAATTTCACAAAATTACAAAAAGTTTAAAAACATATTTAAGGCGATTTTAAAGAATTTTCGTTTGAATCTGGACGTATAAACATTTGCTGATGACCTTTTAAATTATATTTTTTACCACTGAAACAATGGAATAATGAGACAAAAAAACTAAATAAATCTTCCTAATATGAGGGTTTTTATATATTTTGTCACATCAAAAAGTAAACAAAAATTGTGGATCCCCTTATCACATGGTGGGCACAGTCAGTTATCCTAGTTTTAGTGAGATACGGGTTCTGATTAAAGATTACGAACTCCGAGTTCAGATTAAAAACATATGATTTCCGGTGATTAGAATAAAACTGATAAGTTTTTATTTTATTTTTCACGTTTTCACAAAATATGAAGATTTTTATAAACCAAATAGAAAATGCGATAGTTATACATTTTAAAATCTTTTACAATTTCGAATCCTGCGCTTTGGCACATCATTCCACTATTTCAATGTTCTAATTAGAATTTTGAAAGTTTAAGTTTTTTTTCTTCTTCAAATTTTTCATTGATTTTTGCTCACGGGACAATTTTCAATTTCTTTTTCAAATTTTGGAATGCATAAATTAAACTACTGTAGAATTCTATCTCAAACATACTTCTGATTTTAAAACTTTGATTTTTTGTAGTTTGTGTTTTTTGCATGTTATAACAGAAACATTTGGTAAGATATTACGGATTTGTTAAATTTTACAATTAAATTTTAAATATAAAAAAAATTAGAAACTTTTCGCATAAGAATAAAATTTTTTTTCCTTTAATTTCTATTTTCCTTGAAACATCTAGTAATTTTTATAAATATGATGCGGTTTTCCTCTTTTATTTAAAAAAAAGTTGTCTTCGCTTTGTGAGATTTTCATTTGTGAGTTTTGACACACCAACCCACTGTTTCAAAATAAACAGTAAAATTTCAAAAAAAGTTCTGAGTTTTTGACGCATTATACCACTGTTTCATGCAAATATCAAAAAATAAAACCATCGTTTTTGCCAAGTTAAGTTTTTTTCATTTTTAAGATTCAAATTACGGTAGGTATCTTTAGGTTACGGTAGGTAAACTATCTACAAAAATTGGAGGGTCCCTGGTCCCGGAACGAAAAGTCCCCTTTTGCAAAGCAGGGGTTCTCATGCCAGAGAACACCCAGAATATATGAAGAGGGACAGAGAACACTCGAAAAAAGCGGCGTCTGATCCCTCCGTTCGTTTTCTCCTTTCGTTTTTTGTTCGTTGCACAAAGATCTCCTTTTCAGAAGTGATGGATTATGATGGAAAATTCAAAAATGATGAATTATGACGGGAATGGAGTGACAACGAAGATCTTTTTGCACTCTGCGTTTGAATTTGATTTTGCGGTTCAAAAATCACATGAAATTTTTTTGTTGTCACCGATCTTCTACGGGTGCGAGTCAGAATCAAAGAAGGGGAATGTTTTGTTCATTAAGAACTATTTTAAAAAAATAGGAAGTATACAAAAATTTTAAATTTATAAAATTACATTTTTGCCAAATTACTCCACTGTTTCAATGTTGGTATTTTTACATTCAAACAGTTTTGCAAATATTAATTGGATACTAAGCGAAATAACAGCTAAAGCAGTTTTCAAAATACTGTTGGAAACTAATGCAAAGATACTTTTATCCCAAAAGTTTGAAACATTAAAAATGTTTGGACTTTATAAAAAACCTGAAATTTTATATTTTAATTTTTTTAAAATTGAAAGTTAAAAGTTTTATTTAATTGCAGGTTTTGGTTTAAAAAAAGACAACAAAAGACCGCTTTTTACAAAAGCAAACAACCTAAGGCCGCTTCTATCAAAACAGCAGATAACATAAGTCCGCTTTTGACAAAAAAAAGGCAGGCAGCCTCAACAAAAAAGACATCCTTAGGCCGCTTTTGACAAAAAAAGCTGGTAACGTCAGGCCGCTTTTGACTAAAAAGTAAATAACCACAGGCCGCTTTTGACAAAAAAGGACAACCTTTGGCCGCTTTTGGCAACAAAAAATCCAAATAACTTCAGGCCACTTTTGAAAAAAAAGCGGGCAACCTCAGGCCGCCTTTGACAACAAAAAAGACAGCCTCAGGCCGCTGTTGACAAAAATAGCAGATAACCTAAGGCCGCTTTGACAAAAAAGCAGGCAGCCTAAAAAAGACAGCCTTACTCTTAGGCCGCGTTTTACCAAAAATAAGCCAACCTCAGGCCGCTTTTGACAAAAATAAATCAGGTAACCTCAGGCCGCTTTTGACTAAAAAGTAAATAACCACAGGCCGCTTTGGACAATAAAAGGACAACATTAGGCCGCTTTTGGCCAAAAAGTAAATAACTTAATGCCGCCTTTGACAAAAAATAACAGGCAACCTAAGGCCGCTTTTGGCAAAAAAAACAGATAGCCTAAGCCCGCTTTTGACAAAAAACTAGCAGACAACCTAAGGCCGCTTTGGCAAAAAAAACAGATAATCTAAGGCCGCTTTTGATAAAAAAAGCAGGTAACTTCAGGCCGCTTTTGGCAAACAAAAAAAAACAGATAATCTAAGGCCGCTTTTGACAAAAAAAGGACAACCTTAAGCTGCTTTTGACAACAAAAAGGAACAACCTCAGGCCGCTTTTGGCCAAAAACTAAATAACCTAATGCCGCTTTTGACAAAAAAATAGATAATCTAAGGCCGCTTTTGACAAAAAAGGACAACCTCAGGACGCTTTTGGCGAAAAAGCAGATAGCCTAAGACCGCTTTTTACAAAAAATCAGGTAACCCAAGGTCGATTTTGAGTTTTTTAAACCAGATAACCCAGGGCCGCTTTTGACAAACAAGGAGATAACCTCAGGCCGCCTTTGAAAGGAAAACAGAAACCTCAGGCCGCTTTTGACAAATAAGCAATTGTAATTACTACAATACAATTTAGGAAATTTAACAAAAGTGGCGCTGGGACCACCTAAAACTATAATTGTTTACTGAAAGCGGAAAAAACTCTAACCCGGACCATTGTGGATGAGATGGAAGCAGACCAACGGGCTTGAAATGGCTTAAGCGCCCGGCACGGCCTCTTTTCCCATTTATTAACGTCAACTGCGCTTTTCTGCGTCTGCACGTAAGCCCTTTGCACGAAGGGTAATTCACTCCTGTGAAAAGCGGAAGAGTGGAAGAGGATTCAAACTTTTTTTTTAGAAAAATGGGTTTTAAAATAAGTTATAGTTAAGGAATTGTTAAGATGCAAAGACCAACATTAAAACTATGGAATGATGTGGCAAAAACCAAAAAGTTCAATTAAAGGGGAAGGACCTCGTAAAATTGATTTTTCAAAGTCTCTTTACAATTATTTCATCGAATAGATGTCGTTTCCACGATTCCGAAACATACCCCTTTTATATGATTTGGCCTGCAAAAGGGGCGCGTTTACACGGCCGTTTTACGCGTTTGCCGCACGGAAACACGGCAAGAGTGGGCGAGAGAGTGTAGGAAATGGGGAGACGCAGAGTTGGCGGCAATTCAAATTGTAATTTCCCCAAATTTCAAGCGCTCTTAAATCGGTTCATGTTGATCCAAAATGGGTAAAAGAGGTATTTTTCGGATTCCTGGGAATGAGATCTAGGATTTTATTACAAAATTAGAAAAATTATTTTTATGCGGTCCTTCCCCTTTAACGAAGGCTAAAAGTTTTCCGATTCAATTTGACTCAAGCTTTTATTATAAAATAATTTTTTTTATTTCCTAGAACATTTAACATTATTAATTGAAATCCCCCTTTTTCCAAATTTAAACTGTAATTTTCATTTTTTACGACTACAACATGACACTGAAGATGTTGAAATTTAAAAACTCTTTAGTTTTTCATGAAACATTTACTTGAATTTAGAATTTACAGAAGTTCAGAAATTCTGAACATTTACGTCTTCTGACCTATTTCACCCGATTTAGCTCCAAGGGTTGACTAAGAACTATATAATTACTTAATGAAACAGTGGAGTGGTCAGGCAAAAAACAAACAATGCTAAAAAAATTTTGTTTAATATTTAAATTTAATATTCGACATATTAATGTTAATTTAATAATTTCCATTATGTGTTGTAACAGTGGAGTGATGTGGCCAAACGTATAGTTTAGTTGCCGAAAACTTTTTAGTTTCAATTCTGTTTTTTTTAAAGATCAAGGAATTTTTTTAAATAAAATTTTTAAATTCTTTTGCTACTATATCCGAAAATGTGTTTTAAAATTTTTTTGAAACCTTTACATAAACTTGCAATTTACAAAAACTCGAAAAAATCTGAACATTTAAATTTTTTTACTTTTTTTACTAAAGTTAAATTTAAATATTAAACAGCTACATAAAAATTAAACAAATTTATTTTAATAGTATGTTAAACCTGATTTTATTAATGTGAAATTTTTCTGAGACACCTTTTGCTAATTAATAAAATTCAAAGAAGGTAACCTGTTATATAACAATTTCAGATGTAACAAAAAATTAATTTTTTTTGAAACAGTAGACTGATGTGACAAAAGCTTAACATGTAAATTTTCGAATTGTAGATGTTCAATTTACTCTTTTTATATTACATCGAAATGGTAATCGGAAAATCACTGGAATCCAATTCAGGCAATGTGGAAAGTATGAAAGTTTGATAACCGAGTCAGTTGTTTTCATACATTTTTCCGAACCAACCTTTTTCTTTGAAGAATCCGACATCTGGGTAGGCACGTGCTGAAACAGACGAATGAAAACACATGCATTTTGCGGGCTGACACGTATTTTAAATCCACTTTTATAAACTTTTAAAAAAATCATTTAAGCTTAAAAGTACAATAACATCAATGTTGGAATGTTTCAAAAAAATTTAATTTTTAAAAACCAATATTTTTTAGAAAAGTTTTGGTGTAAACCCGCCGAAAGAGAGAGAGAGAAAGAGAAAGAGAAAGAGAAAGAGAGAGAGAGAGAGACCTACCGCAGGAGAAACTGCAGCAGCCATGTTGCCGCCAAATTCTGAAAAAAGTAAAGTTGGCGCGAAAGTTTTCATTTTTCGTGGACAAAAAACTGTTTTGCAGGGATGTGTTTGTGCAAAATGCGAGGGCATTATTCAGAACACGAGGCGATCAGTGTTTTGCTGGGAGGATTGCTCGACCAGGGATCGTTATCAACATTGCGACTAAACATTTGGGCATGGTTCGGAAGAGCCGAACCGAACCGGAAATTTTGAACGTCCCGGTTGGAAAAAGAGGATAAATACTTGTAACATCAATAAATTTCAATTTTAAAAATAATTTAATATTGATTTAATATTTAATTTAATATTTATTTAAATGAGCACAAAGTTTTTAAAAGAACCGTTAGAACCTCATTAAGATTTTTTGCCTATGGTGCTCATTACTGCCTTCGGTGGGACTACCCTTTCCGCGCCCGCCGATCTCGTACGGGTGTGAAAATCGCGGCGCTACCATGCTAGACAACAAGAGTTGTCTGCATCTTTTCAGGCGGTAATGTTTAAAATTCAAAAGTGACCCAAAAAGTCGTAAAACCGGTGGATTGGACAGACGCGTAAACACAGTGTATGCAGTTTGTTAAAATGCCGGTTATCTTCAGATGCCCTGAAAAATCGGCATTTCGGAGGCAGATTTCTCCAAAACGACACGTAAACCCCAAACCGTTATATATTTCTTTGAACAATTTCCTAAGCTCTTTCATAAAGAATAATTTTTTTAAACCGTCTAGTCGTTTCGCCGATATGGAAAAACGGACATTTTTTTTCCCTTTCAGAGTCGCCGTTCCGAGCATTTTTATTGGATTTCACCGGTTGTCTGGGAATTTGTACAATGTAATAACACCAAACGAATAAAATTGAAAAATAAAAAATCGTTTTTTGTTTTCAATTTTATTTTTTTACTTCCAAGTTTCAGCCAAATTCTAACACAAATAATTTTTTGTGGCAATAATATAATGGCTGCCAAGAAAAAAACATGAAAAAGAGTCGAAAACGATAAAAACGATAAAAATAAAAAACGTTTTGAATGTTTTTAATTTTAATGTTTCAGCTTAGTGTTAAGCCGAGATGTGTTAAAAATAAGTAATGTCTGACGCAGCAGGAAAAAAGTGTTGTAGCAAATTGTTTGAAAATGCCTCCCATGGGTGAAATACAGACGAAATAACGAAAAAGAAAACAAAAAAATACTTTTTAAAAAATGTTATTGTCATGTTTCAGCAAATTGTTGAGCCGAGATAGTTTTCTAGTGAAATAATATGTAAATTCCTGCTAAAACTCGATCAGAAATCAAAAGATTTAGCATTTAAAGGAACAGTCAGGGGTCTTTTAGTGTTTTACTACCTAGACTCCCACCCGCGGTCACGGGCTAGACCCCTATCCGCGGCGCTGCCGATCCGCTACGGGTGTCAGCCGCTGCGTTCTGTAACCCTCTTTGAATCTCGTAAACGCAGGACGCTTAGTTCGTAATTCGCGACATAAAGTGCGACGAGTCTGCACTTTATGACCACATTGAGCTCAGATTCTTGACTAAGGAGACATTTTAACCCAAATAATTATATTTTTTTATCTATGTTTTGAGCTTTTTTCAAAAAGCCAAACTTGTAAAACCACCTGACTGTCCCTTTAAAGGTTCAAAAATATGCATAATTTATTGATATTAATATACTCTGAATTTGACACATTTTGATATGGAGGGCAGGTACCACGTAGTCTAAGAAGATAGTCCCATCATCATTACAAAGCTACCCTAAAAGATAATTTGTGGGAAAAGTGGGAGCTCACTCACTCACTCACTCACTCACTCATTGACTCACTCACTCACCTTATAAGCAGGTTTCCTTGTATCATCTCCCTGTTGCCAGTACTTTTTCCAATCGGCTTCGTTTGTAACTCCCGTATTTACCATCAAACACCCATCAATTCCCATTCCATTCGCTGTCTGAATTAAAAAAATTTGTTAATTTCAAAAATCTTTAAATTACAGTAAATTGCAAAAAACTTATTTTAAAAAAACCAACAATGATATCTGTGTTCAAATTGTCTCCGAAGAAAACTGATCTTCCTAGCTTGTAGCGACTTGTGAGGTAATCATTCATAGCTTGGCTTGGCTTACCAAATCCGGTGGCATTTCGCCCACTCACCATGCGAAGAGCCTCCTGAATTTTTCAATTTTACTTGTTTTATAATATTAAAATTTAATAACAAATAATAAAAAATAAGTAATCTTTATTTTTGTTGAACAATTAAAAAAGTGAATTTAAAATTGCAAAACAAATTGTATTTAAATTTTAAAATCAAATTTTAATGTCGCTGTTTTTTTTTGTTTTCTGGTTTAGTTAAAATTATTTTTTGACTTTTCTTTCAATTTTTTAAATTTTAATTAACTCACATAAATACTTCCGCCATCTGCCATTACAAGGTTATATTTACCAAACCACATGGTATCGGTAGACAAAATGTAAAATTGAACCTGAAATTTTTATTTATAAGCTGTAAAAATTTAAAATTTGTAATAATTTAAAAATTGTAAAAATATAAAAACTGTAATAATTTTATAATTTAAAAATTGTAAAATTATAAAAATTGTAATAATTTAAAAATTGTAAAAATATAAAAATTTTAAAAATTGTAATAATTTTAAAATTGTAAATATTTAAAAATTGTAATAATTTTAAAATTGTAAAAATTTAAAAATTGTAAAAAAAAGTAAAATTGAACCTGAAATTTTGATTTTAAAATTTTAAAATTGTAATAATTTAAAAATTGTGAAAATTGTAATAATTTAAAAATTGTGAAAATTGTAATATTTTAAAAATTGTAAAAATGTATAAACTGTAAAAATTTAAAAATTGTAATAATTTAAAAATTGTAATAATTTAAAAATTGTAAAAATGTATAAACTGTAAAAATTTAAAAATTGTAATAAATTAAAAATTGTAAAATTGTAAAAATTGCAATAATTTAAAAATTGTGAAAATTTAAAAATTGTAAAATTTAAAAATTGTAATAATATAAAAACTGTAATAATTTTAATATTTTAAAATTTTAAAAATATAAAAATTGTAATAATTTAAAAATTGTAATAATTTAAAAATTGTAAAAATTATAATAAATTAAAAATTGTAAATATTTAAAAATTGTAATAATTTAAAAAATTGTAAAAATATAAAAATTGTTATAATTTGAAAATTGTAAAATTTTTAAATTTTTACAATTTAAAAATTGTAAAAAAAATCAAACCTCCGGTTTCTTAACAATGTTTACAACTCTGTCAATGGCTTCGAGATTGTAGTCATTCCAGCTGTCAACGACCACCATATCTGGATTTTCCTGGAAAAGGGGGTTCCTCTGCGTCTCTGTCTCTCTCTGTCTCTCTCTCTCTCTCTCTCTCTCTCTCTCTCTCTCTCTCTCTTACATTCATTGTATCCATAATCTGATCATAATCCGGCGTCTCTCCTTGCGTGTGATTAAAAACATTCGGCAAAACGATAGCTCCCGCATCTCTCAGAGATTGTAGTACGTAGTCTGGAGCCAATGCCAATACTTTCTTTCCCTTCAGAGATGTTCCAAGGGTATTTATCATAACCACAACAGGAAGAACCACATGGCTGCCATCAACTCCAGGCAGCCCCAGACTGGCGGCTTTATCAGCTGGGGAACTCCAGTCACCGTTTGAGACTATGAGGACCTGAAATTTACTGCATTCGAAAGCGGCCTGAGGCTACCTTCTGGGTTTAAAAGCGGCCTGAGGTTACCATATGCGTTAAAAAGACGGCCTGAGGCTACCATCTGCGTTGAAAGCGGCCTTATTAACAAATTTGTTGTTTTAAAACAATTTTGGCTTTAAAAATATTTTTTAAAACAGCAAATTTCAATTGAAAATATTTTCTAACAATTGTTTTTTTTTTAAATTTTTTTTTAAAAGACATGACGATTCACAAATTACTTGGGTTAAATATAACTAAGTTTAACATTTTTGTGAAACATTGAAAATTACTTATTTTTTAAAGTTCAATTTCACAAAAATAAACCAAGTAAATTTGCATTTTGGGAGCGGCGAAAGTTGATTAGTATTAAAAAATAGCTAAAATAAAAAAATTGAATAATTTAAAAGTTTTTGAATATCTTCTTGTTTTAATTTTAAATTTTTTTTTCTAAAAAAAACTATAATTATCATTTTTGTAAGGTTATGCGTTTTAACATTTTGGTGAAACACCGAAATAAATAAAATTTATTTGAAAATTTTATATTAGCGATTTAGTCTTTTTAATATTTGAAAAAATATAAATTTGACAAATAAACCCACAGTTTTGTTCTTCTGATAAAGCGAAGTGATAAATTCCGTTCCTCCAGGAACATTTCCATTTCCAGTTTTTAAGGTTCCATCGATGTCAAACAGAAAAGAATCGTATTTATCCACATCCTGCATTGTGAACCAGGGAAGCTGAAAACATTTTTTTAAACTTTTTAGAAAATATTTTTTAATGTTAAAATTTTTAAAATAAAAAACATACTACTCTCTCAGTTGAACTTTATATAATTTTTAAAATTTAATTTAAGTTTTTTTTCAAACGTACATCTTGGTAAACCCTTTGAGGTGGAGCCTGGAACTTGTCCTTCTCACTGAAAATAAGATTTTAAAAAGGAAAAAAAACGTTAAAAAAATGATTTTTTAAATTAAAAAAAACTTACTCTTTCCATTGAATGAAGAAGACAATTAAGGTGGCTAAAGTGGCTATGCTGATTAAAATAGCGACGAGGGAGAGGAGGGAATTTATGACCACACATTCTGAAAATAGTTTAAAGGTAATTTTTTAAATTACTATTTTTAAAATTCGATTCTAGTGTATACATGAATTTTAAAAAAACCGCTAAATTGAAATGTTTAAACTTAATTTTTTAAAATTTAAAAATTTGAAGAAAAAAAGAATTTGAATTGTTTAGTTTATATTTCAAAAAGAATAAGCAAAGTATTGCTTAAAGAATTTAATATAAAACTGAAATAAAAAGAAAATTTAAAATTTAAAAAATACAAATTAAGGAAAAACATAATAAAACCGCCAATTCAGGTAATGCCAATTGTAAAATTGTTCTAATTTAATTTATTATTTTGTTATTTTGAATTTTCCGATTGAAAAATTGATGACGATTAAACGGTTTTGAAAAATTCTCTATTACATTAAATTAGTCTTCTCTTTTACATTAAATTAGTTTTAAAATTTTGATATTTCCATGGTTAACCTAAAAAAATATTTTAGCCGAATTTTGTATCTAAAAAATAGAAATAAAAAACTTACTATTTCCAGAAGACCCTCTTTTCCCAGACTCCAGACTACCATCTTCTGGGCGAACAGAGGCTGGCATGACAGGTGAAAATTTCCTGAAAAAGATCAGCTGGGGTTCTATTTGCATTCCGAATCAGTACACAAATCGGGGAAAATTACAGGGGTCAATAGCCGAACAGTGGTAAGTAAAGGAAAAGTCATTTAAATTTAAATTCAAATTTTCTGGATTTTTTTTCTCCAAAATTTTGTGTGTTTGGCTGATCAAAAAGGCCAGAAAAATAATTAGTACACCTGAAATTCTAAAAGTTTATGTGAACGTTGGCAAAACTTTTAATAATCAAAATACACACGTATTCAATTATTAAAAAAAATTAAAAAGTTTTAAATAAAAAATAGCACTATTTAAAAATGGACAATTGTTTCAAAATGACAGCCACACTGGTCGTTGTGGGATTACGAACTGATGACGGGATTGCGGCGGGATTTGGAGAAAAAAAACTCACCCAACTTTTTTTCCATTCTTTAAGTATTTTTAATGTTTTTGAGTTTACAATTTAATCACATTTATAAAATTGCAAATAAAATAATTCACTTTTCAAAAAACCCCAAAACTCTTTTTTTAGAAATTAAATTGCCAAAATTAAATTGCCAAAATCTAAAATTTGGCAATCTAAAGTGACTTTTCAGACCATTTATAAGAAAAAGCAGAGATCCTCAGGCCGCTTTTGAAAAAAAGGCGGCCTCAGGCCGCTTTTGAAAAAAATCAAATGGCCTCATGCAGGTTTAAAAAAAATGGTTTCAGCCAGCTGTTTTAAAAATATCAAATAGCCTCAGGGCGCTTTTGAAAAAAAGCAGAAGGCCTCAGGCCGCTTTTGTAAATTAAAATATCAGCTGGTCTTAAGCCATCTTTTAGAGAAATCAGACAACCTGAGGCCGCTTTTGAAAAAAAATAGGTGCTTTCAAAACATGGCTGCTTCTGAAAAAAGGAGACAACCTCAGGCCGCTTTTGAAAGAATGCGAAAAAGGGGAAAAAGAGGGGAAATGTCATATAGAAAATTTCTCTTCTAGGTTTCTCTAAGTCATCAGTGCATATGATCAATTTCTCAGAGAAGCCAATTCCCGGACTGGGATTAATAGTCCCATTTTGCGGAAAGAGTCAATGTTAGGAATTTACTTCCTGGCGTGTGGGAAAATGAGGAAATAAAATATATTACAACGAAAGTGAAGAAAAACGTTTAAAATGACAGAAATGGAACAATTCCATTGTCCGGACGAACATACATATGAACGAATGCTAAAAATGATATTCCATTGATGTTTCCATTGATGCTAGAATATTTTGGGGGGACATGGAATATTTCGAAAGAATTAAAAATGCCAAAATATTTCAGTAACGCTTTGTTTAAAAATACTTATATTATATTTGAAATTGTTTTCGTTTAATTTTCAGGTCTGAAAAATTAGTTTTTTTTTTAGATAAATTCTTTTTTTAAATTTTTAAATTTTAAAGAAACCTGAATGTTTAACATTTTTTTTGAATTTGTAAAAAAAAAGAAAAATGAACCATTTAAACACAAATAATTCATTAAAAAACATTATATACCATGGGGCGATCTGCCGTCAAGACTGTATACAAAAGAAGTATTGTTAGTTGAAACAAAAGACCCCAATAGTTCGGCTGATTATATATTCGCCGATTTCTGTTTCGCTTGGTATATAGTGAAACTTTCATTTCGCTTTCAGTTTTTTTGATCAAATTAATTGTTAAAATTTAATATTAAAAAAAAACAAAAAAAAATCGGTAAATGTTTTTTTAATATTTTAATTATGAAAATTTTTTTCAAAAAAATTTTAAATTTTTTTAAATTTTTTAAAAATATTTAGAAAAGTTGACAGTTTATGAAAAAAATCATTTAGAAATGAATGTGCCTTTACTTTTTTTGGTTTTTAGAAGTTCCAAAAAATAAAGGTTTTTTTTAGCAATAACTATATCAAATAGCTTCCAACGTGCGACGGGGTTCAACTCGTGAGAACTATCAAAACAAACTCAAGTGATCTGAACTTCGCCCTCTCTTCTGCAAATTTAATCTCCCGTGCAATCTCACAGCTTCCTCACACTGTAAACCGCGATCCGGTTCTAAAGAGGGCTGCGCTTCAAGGAGAAAACTGAATTGAAAAAAATAGGTTTTCAGGAAAGTTTAAATTTCTCTCTCTCTTTCTCTCTCTCTCTCTCTCTCTCTCTCTAGAAGCAATAGAATTCAAACCATCACCAGGAAAGTGAAAGAATTTCGGATGTGTGAAGGTCGCATCTGATAAACAAATCCTTCCTAATCCGTGATTATCAGAACTAAGAGGTGCGATAAGACCGGAGGAATGAACGTTGAAGTGTTCACAATGGACTCTTGGAACTGGAATAAGTTTAAGGGAAAGGACTTCGTAAAATTGATTTTTCAAAATATATTTATTATAGTTTCATTGAGTAGATATTGTTGCCACGATTCTGAAACATACCCCTTTTATATGATTTGGACTGCAAAAGGCGCGCGTTTACACCGCCGTTTTACGCGTTTGCCGCACGAAAATACGGCTAGAGTGGGCGAGAGAGTGTGGTAAATGGAGAGACGCAGAGTTGGCAAATGGTAATTTCCCCAAATTTCAATCACTCCAAAATCGGTTCATTTTTATGCAAAATGGGTCAATGAGGTATTTTTCGGGATCCTGGGAATCATATCTAGGCTTTTATCGCAAAATCAGAAAAATTATTTTTACGCGGTCCTTCCCCCTTGAATGTTTCGATTTATGACTTTTTATAATTAAAAACCGTGTTCTAGTACACCTAATTTAGAAGAAAAACGGGATATATAATCATTGCCAAAGTCTACAAGTAGATTTGGCTTTTTTGAAAAAATTACACTTTTATGTTTTAAGCAAAACATTGAAATATAGTTGCAAATAATTTTTTTCGAAAAAAAAACATATGTTTTTAACAGAAAAGGAATACTTTTGAGTTTATGGCTTGACGTGATTAATATCCGAGTTAGTAGTATTAATTTAAAAAATGAATAAGGTTTTGTCGATTTATTGACAATAAATTTCGCTTATTGTGATTGCGGATTCAGAAAACCAACTTTTCGTTGGACAAAACTATATAAATTTTGCTAATTTTCACCACTGTTACGGGCCTCGTTTGCCTCTCTTTACTGCCTCTTTTCTGTCGAAACAATTTTTTGAAATGTTACATATTTTTAACATTCTAAATTTTTTTTAAATCGTGTCAAATTTATTTTAAAAACAAAATCACATAAATAGAAAATCCCTAAAATTTGACTTTTGGAAAGTCAAATTTTAGGGATTGACAAAAATTTACATTTTCAAAAAGCATTGTTATTGTTATTCGTAGGTCTTAAAATAGGTTATGAAAAGAAGCGTAGGTTTTAAATTAACTTGAACTGTTATTTAGACGAAAATCAGATTCCAAATTAAATTATTTTGATTAAAAATATCAAAAAAATGACGAACAATAGAGAAAAAGGGCGTGCAAAAGTTTTTAAAGGGACAGTCAGGCGGCTTTTGCAACTTTGTCTCATATGAAAGAGAAAATTCAGCTGTACAAAAAACTTTTTGGGACCTTATGTCGGAAATCCCTAGTTTTTGAGATATTCAACCTCAAAGTAGCCGATTTCGGGTTTCCATCCGCAGAAAGTGCGAATGGCCTGGACGGTCAATGTGTCCTGCGTTTAGTGGCATTCAAATTTGAATGAGACATTGTGAAAAATGAGGAGTGCGCGAGACAATTTAGCATTTTTGAATATGCAAAATGTACGACCGTATCCTATCATAAAGAAATGAAAAGGCCCCTGACTGTCCCTTTAATTTATGTTTAATAAATTTCAGTCATAAAACAGTGGAAGAATGCGCCAAAACCGCAATGTAAAATTAGAAAAAATAACACTTATAATTGACCTTATTGTCTTTAAAAAAACTTTTAAAAAAATTTAAAACATTTTTTGTGATTTTGGCTGTTCATTAATTTTTACATTTTGATCTATTCCTCGGCTGAGTATCGCATAGAACAACGTTTAGCTGCAGAAATATAAGCAGAAACTATTGAAACAGTAGAGTGATGTGGCAAAGGCAATGATGCCAAAATGGCGAAGACAAAGGTTCTATCTGTGAGATCAATTCATTTGTCTCTTTTTTTACCAATGTGATTCATCATCATCAATTTCTGTTTTACGTGATTGCGGATTCAGAAAACCAACTCTTCCAAAAGTACTTGGCACTCCCGAAGGTCAACTAGCTCTTTCTGGTTTCGCAACATCAAGATCCAAGTGGAATGCAAGTCTCCGGCGGAGATAATATCGCTGGTTACGCAACGAAGCGAGTTTCTGGCGCCTCCAACACACGCTTCTCCTGCTGAAACTTACTAATTTAAACTAAAAATCCTGCTGAAACTTAAAATTTAGAATTTTTGTATTCTTTAAGTATCCTATACGGGCTTACCACTGAAATTGTTATTGCACAAATCTAGAAAAGTGGCTGAAACATTAAAACGCAAAAGTTTATTTTGTCAAAAAAATTATTTTGGTGTTTAAATTAATATAATATTTTGTTCAAAGCTTTTATTTTAGATAATAATTTTATTTAAATTTAATTTTTTTCTAAATATTTTTGGACCCAGTCATGATAAAATTTTATATTTTCAGTCATAACCGCTCAAGACAAATGACACTATTGAAACTTTCAAACGCTATATTTATTTATTTTTTAAATTATTTTTTAAGGTTAAAAGTCATTTAGCAAAAAAAAATATGCAGTTATAACTTCCGTGTTTTACTATTTTTACATATTAAAATGCAATGTTTAGTTCGATGTTTCAAATAAATTTTATAATAAGAGCGCACTTATTTTGATAATAACCATCTCACGCAGCTTGTTTTAAGCGAACTTTAATAACTCTACTAAACCCAAATGGGAAGGAATATTTTTGCTTCATTTTTTATTTATATTACTTTACTTAAACTTTTTATATTTAATATTTTTGTATCCGATTCTGGCTTATCAGTGAAATAGATATCGCACTAATCTATAAATGTGGATGAAGTTAAAACGCAATAAAAAAATTTGCAAAAAAAATATTTTTGTGTAAAATTAATGGAAAATAAACATTTTATTTTTCAAAATGTTTTAGAAGTCCCAGTGAAGAGAATTCAATTTATTCCATTTCATAGAATGTTTTTGAAACATTATGAACATTGTTTTTTTAAGTTTTAAAAAAGTTAAAAAAAATTTTTTTTTTTAAATTTTACAGTCATTTAGCAAAAACATTTATTTACGCGGTTCCAACTTTCGTGTTTTACCAAATTAAATTTAAAGACAATGTTTGTTTGGTCCGCTATTTCAAATAAGTTTTTTAATAGAGCGCAATTATTTTGAAAGTAACGATTTCATAATACAGTATATTAAAAATTGAATTTTAAGAACTCCTCTGAACCCAAATGTTAGTGAATATTGTTATAAAATTGTAATAACAATTAGTTTTTTATCTGAATCCGACTTACCGATGAAAGATAAAACGCACAAATTTAGAAATATAGCTGAAACATTACAACATAGTTTGTTCTTTTTTTGCAAAAAAAAATTTTGATATTTCTGATATTGGTTTCACTTGATAAATCATTTTGTTGGCTGCATAACTTTTTTCAAAACACTTTGAAGGCTAGGTTAATTTATTTTTGCTACTTTCACCGTTTCATTGGAAAAAAAATAGTTTGAAACAAAAAAAAATTTAAACAATTCTTTCCTGTGAAATTGTTAAAAAAATTTTGAAAAGTCAATTAATTTAAATTTGAAAATCTGTATTTTTAACTCAGTTGTAAAAAAAACTTTTTTTTTACTAAAACTCTGAAATTTCAGCTTTCAGCAGCCTTAAAAAATAGCGGTTTTGAAAAAAAGTGGTTTGAAGACAATTTTTTCGTTGCAAGCAAGTAAATTTTTTTTAAAAATATCGATAAAATAGATTTTCACGCAGTCTAAACGCTGGTAAACACAGTGCATGCCGTGCGTAAAACCCTGTGATTGTCTCCCCATCGCATGGAATGTCTAAAACAAATTATTTAAAATGCAAAAAAGTAAGAAACTGTCCTTTACGGTCCCTTCAGAACTCCATCTTTCCAAAATGTCAACTATTTCATTTCCCGAATTCTTTTCCCATTCGAGAATTCCTGGAAGACCCGAAATTCGCGAGAAATGCCGAGCTCGTTTGCCGAACAGGTCGCGTCTTGTTCTCTTTTACGAGCGTCGTCGTGCCACAGAAAATATACACGTCGTGTTGGCTGAAAGATGTCGTCTGCTTTTATTTCCCACTCTCTGAACTTTGAGAAAAGGCCATATCACCCAAAGGCAAACATCTTTGAACAGTTTTCCTTCTTCCCTTTCGATTTTTGCAAGCTTAAAAAATGAAATTTCTTTTAAAGATATTTAGCACCATTTAAAAACCATGATTTTTATTTTTCAATTTTTATATTACAAAATGTGTAAAAAAAAGTTTGTTTTCAACGTTTAGTTTCATCACATTTTTTCTTACGATTTTTTCATATTTTTGAATGCAAATAAAAATATTGTTTCAACTAAAAGTTTTAAAACAAATATAAAATGTTCTCCTAGTCCATACCTAGCTTCGAATCGGCTTCTCTTTCTTTACAAATTTTCGATTTAAATTTTTTTCTAAAAATTTCAAGGCCTTTGCCAAATTTTCGTAATTTCCAAAAAATCCATTATTTTTTTTAAAATTTTTGTTTCAAAAAAGATTTTTAACACAAGAATAAATTCCTCCCATGCCAAATACTTTTATTACAATTAAAGTTTTGCAAGGTTCAAAATATGACATTTCTCGTATAATTTTTTTCCTTTTTTAATTATACAAATTGTGTTATAAATGCTCAATAAAAATAAAAAAATGTGTTTTTCATCTTTAAACATATGTATTATCGATTACCATATTGTTTTCCAAATTTTTGTTCTTTTCCCCACCTTCATAATTTCATAAAAATCCATTTTTACCATTGTTTTTTTTTTACTTAAAAAAGTTTTTCAAACAAGAACAAAATGCTCACGTGACAAATATTTGATTACAATTTTATCACTTGCCTTGTAACTTTGAAATTATTTTTTTAAAATTGTGTAAAAAAGTTTAGATGTTTACATAAAATATATAATTTTTCCCTTTTTTAATAAAGCAAAAGTAATTTTTTTTCAAATAAGTGTTTTAATAAAATCCAGAAATATTCTCAGTAGCTTGTTTAAATTTTGGTTCTGCTTCATAGTTTTTAGGTTACATTTTCCCACTTTTTAGGCTTTTGGCAAATGTCACTTTTTCCCCAAATTCCCATAAAAAACTATTTTTTGCTCATTTTTTTTTCAGAAAAGAGTTAGAATAAAATGCTCGCATTCCAAATACTTTGATTACAATTGTATACCTAACTTGAGTGTATTTTAATAAACAAATAAGTAAATTCGCTTTTGAAACGTTGGCAATGTTACTAAACCTAAAAATTTGAAATGGGCTATTTAGTTGTGTTTTTGGTTTTATCTTATTATTCCACTGTTTCAAGGTGGGCTTAAAATTTTGTCAGTTTGAAAATGTCAATGATTTGTGGTAACTAAATAGGACCCCGTTATTATCCGTTCCTGTTCGCCAAGCTTTTGTGGTCAGTGTTATCTTCTTGTTTCTTGCCGACCGGGCGACGGCGCGCGAGGCTGATTTATGCCGATTTAGCTATCGACAAGCCATTGCGCTGTCCACTAGCTTTCCCCGAAAACAGTCCAATACGCTAATTTTAGATCGTCAGTTTTGGCACATCATTCCACTGTTTCAACTATTTTCTTCAATTTGCCCAGTTTCTCTCTCTTTCTCTCTCTCTCTCTCTCTCTCTCTATCTCCCTCTCTAAAATGATCTACCCCTTTCCTTCCAATCATTCCACTGTTTCAATTATGTACTTAATGTTTTCTTAGTCTCTCTCTCTCTCTCTCTCTCTCTCTCTCTCTCTCTCTTTCTCTCTCTCTCTCTCTTTATTTCTCTCTTTCTCTCTGTCTCTCTCTCTCTCTCGCTCTCTCTAAAAGGTTCCCTTCCACCCACTGTTTGACAAAGGACGGAAAATACGCGACGGTTCAAGGTTTCAAGGTGACAGGCGTCCATGTGATCGCATTGTGCACCAAGGCTGTTCCTTTTCTTCCTTTATGGTGAAGATTAAAAAAAGAAAAACTCAAAAAAAATCGGAAAAATTAAACATAGAAAATAAATTGATTTTATTTTTATCAGTTTTTTTAAATTACACAAATGATTTAAAAAATGGAAGAAAACGCAATGTGAAAACATTCGTTTGATTTTCCAAATTCTAAAAAAATTGTTTTTAGAAAATTTAAACTATTTACATAAAAATTTAACTAATTGGAATATATAAAGCAAAATATCGATGTTACTGTTTTAAACTGCATGAAAGTTAATATGAGCGTTGAAACAGTAAAAAAAAGGTTTTCCACAACTTTTATATTTAACAAAAACAATTAATTCACTCAAATGTTTCATCACAGGCTTGAATTTTTCACAAGACGATAACTGTGATCCCCAATCGGTTTACTTGTAAATCAATCTACAAAAAGTTTTTTTTTTATAAAAATATTTTTAGGGTAAATATTCTGGCAAAAACCGTGTACTTGAAGCATTAAAACAGCGGAATGATGTGAAAAAAATTACAATTAAAAATTGTACTTACAATCAAAAATTACAAAACTTTTAATTTTTAATTATTTTTTAAAGTTTTTGATTTAAATATTTATGTAACTAGAAATAATTTCACATAAACAGAAATGTTTTAGATCGAAAAGAGATGATAATTTAGATTTTTCACCAATGACACAAAAATACAATCAGTCCTTTCACATATTCTTTCAATTTTCATAATCACAATCAGCTCAATATCATTCAGCTAGCGTTAAAGAAAAATAGAAAAATTCTTTAAGCCCACGTTGAAACTTTAGTATGATGTTCAAAAAAATTGTATAATTAATTTATACTGTTTATTTTTAATTTTTTTTGAAAACATTATTCTATTTAGCAAAACAAATCTAACTTAATGTAATTATATAAATCAAGGGTCACAAGATAAATTTACATCAAGCAATCTATCATTCCATTGCCTAATTTTACAACATATTTATAATCTCAAAATTTCAAAAATGTGGTTTCGCCGTGAAATTTTACTTAAAATTTCTATTAAATACAAAAAAAAATTAAAATAATTATCTTTCAAATATCTCAGAAAAATTGTATGTTTGATGAAAAATGGTAAATCCCTTGTCCATTGAAATAGTGGAATGATGTGGAAAACCTAGAGAAAAAAATTGAAAAAGAAAATAGTCAATGCTTTGAGATAAATATTTTATGAATTAAAATAAGGCAATTATTCACCGTGAGCTTTTGCCATATCACTCCACTATTTCTTGTAAATATTCTTTAATAGTTGGATCTTTAAAAACTAAAATTTTAAAAAAAAAGTTAATAAAATAATTTTACGTCGAGCACTTTTGCCAGATTACTCCACTGTTTCATTGTTTACTTAACGTGTATACTTTTTTTTCGATTTACAAAACATTTTGCCTTCCAAACTATTGTTTATTCGTATCTTTCTGCGCTATTTATGTCTCTCGTTATTGCAAATACCACCCCATATTTGGTCAAATGCGCCTTTTCCCCCTCCCATTTCCCTGCCCCCGCTTCGCCCAATTCCCTATCTGTTCTTCTTTTCTCGCGTGACGCCCTGTTTTCGTCTTTTTTCTTCCCAAAACCTGGATATTTGCCTTCTTATCACGCTAGATTCTATTATGATGGCAAAGGTCAGAATCGTCCTTTTACGTCACATATCTTGTTTTTGAAAAAAAATTGGATTTAAACCCAAAACTTTCAAGATCATTGACATTATTTTATCAAAGCTTTCTTTTTTGTTACAGTTTTTAAAGAATTAAAAATTGTAATAAAAAAATACTCTAAAAAGTCTAGTCCTGTTAAAAAGGGCTTTTTTAAAATTTTGATTATAAAAATTATTAAAATAATTTTATTCCTAAATTTAGAAATTTCTTTTTTTTACTTCGGCTTGTTCTTGAATTTAGAATTTTAAAGAAAACAAATTAGGTTAAAAGCCAAATTAGTCAATACTGACTCAAAATTCTAAATGATTTAAAAAAAAGAAAAAAAATGTTTTTTTTTTAATTTAAATTTTTTTATTAAAAAACAGTAAAAATTCATTTTTACAACTACCTTGTACTTCGTTTACAAGCGTTCATTTTCATTTACTTGTAATTCTAATTTATCGTAAAAAACCTTTTCTAAAATTAAAAAATCGTCGCATTTTGTATAAAATATTCGAGAATTGTTATTTACAAATAAATCTTTTTTATGAAAAATAAAAAAATATTTTGTAAATATTTAAAAAAAGAAAAAATATTTAAAAAATCACTCATTTGATGAGCTGCTATGACGTCATTCAAATCTTGACGTCAATTCAACTTTAATCAATTTAAATCCAATTTCA
>JAJQXH010000086.1:3740000-3817500 GCA_022343465.1 Oscheius sp. G VE-2021 | reverse complement strand
CTATTCAATTCTACATGGACCACCCATTTCATCAAACAGGGACCTAGTAGGACCACCCATTCAAATCAACATGTACTAGTAGAACCTAGTTGGACCATGTGGACCACCCAGTAAATCCTACATGGACCACCCACCCAGTCAATCCTAGTTGGACCACCCATCCAATTAATCTTGCATGGACCACCCACCCAGCCAAACCCAAATGGACCACCCAGTCAATCCTACATGGACCACCCATTTTATCTCAAATGGACCTAGTTGGACCACCCAGCCAATTAATCCTGTACAGACCACCCAGTCAATTATACAAGGACCACCCATTTCATCACACAGGGACCTAGTTGGGCCACACGTTGAAATCAATATGGACGAGTAGGCCTAGTTGGACCACCCAGCCAATTAATCTAGAATGGACCACCCAGTCAATCTGATAGACCACCCACCCAGTCAATCCCATTTGCACCACCACCCCGCCCCCAGGGACCACCCAGTCAAAATGTCAGCCAGGCGACTAAGGTTCGATCCTGCTCGGTGCACCCAAACATTTCTTACCTTAAAGGGGAAGGACCTCTTAAAATAGATTTTTCAAACTCTCTTAACAATGATTTCATTGAATAGATATCGTTTCCACGATTCTGAAACATACCCCTTTTATATAATTTGGACTGCAAAAGGGGCGCGTTTACACGGCTGTTTTACGCGTTTGCCGCACGGAAACACGGCTAGAGTGGGCGAGAGAGTGTGGGAAATGGGGAGACGCAGAGTTGACGGCAATTCAAACTCCAATTTCCCCAAATTCCACGCGCTCCTAAATCGGTTCATTTTTATGCAAAATGGGAAAAAGAGGTATTTTTCGGAATCCTGAGAATGAGATCTAGGCATTTATCGCAAAATCAGAAAAAAATTATTTTTACGCGGTCCTTCCCCTTTAAAGCAGTTCATTGTACTCTCTAAAATCGCTCGATTTGGCTGCTAATCCTTGGCTGAGTATCATTTAACCCGCCAGAAGTAAAAGTACTACTCTACCCTCGGCTTTCTCTAATTACCCTCCAGTTCCGGCTTTGCGCGCACTTTTCTCCTTTTTACTCTCTTTGTGTTCGTCCGCCAGTTATTGAGTAATCTCCGCCGCCGTCACTGCCGCGACTCCGCCCCGCGACGCCGCGCGCGCCAGACGCGAGCGGCCCCGTCCGGGCGACATGGAATCCAGTCTAAATAGTGGTCGCGAGGTCGCGCCGCCGGCCCACGTGCGCCTTCATGCCATTTGCGCCCACGCCCCCACGCGGAAATGAGGAATTCGCTTACAATTACTATATTCTACCGTATTTTACTATTTTAAATACTACTACTTTTATTAATAAAATTGCCTACTATTCACTGATTCTACCTCATTTCTAGATCTACACTCCATTTTAGTATTATTTTAAGGGGTTTTTAGACATTTAATTTTTAGAAAACGGTTCTAAAAATAAAATATAAAAACAAATATGTTTATAAAACCAGCCACGCTGTCGAAATAACGAATATCAATTAGGTGTTTTCATGTTCTTGCCGCACGGCCGACCAGCTGACGTTTTCTTTATCGGCGGCTGTGATAAATTCCGTTTTTTTCTTTCTTTTTTAGCTTTTTCTGATTTTTTAAACTATAACATACAAAATTTAGATTTTCTACAATTAATTTACCTTAAAACAATTTTTTTAAAGTTTTTTTAAATAAACCAATTTTAATTTTTTTTAACTTCTATTACAGGAGTACGTATTTTGGCGTCGACCCAAAAATTGTTTACAATACTAACTTCGCTTTGCGTTAAATTAGAAAATTCAATATTAAATTAATTTTAATTTAAGTTACTAATTTACTACATATAGTTTCTGTAGCAAATAAAAACTAATTTTTATTTTTAATTTAAGCTATTCTACGTAAAATGGCGTAAGACCAAAAATTAATTACAGTAATAACTTCGCTTTTCGGGAAATTCGAAGAAGCTTTATTTTTAAAAGTTGAAGTATTTATATTAATTTTAAGAGCTATTTAATTTAAATACTTTGCTTTAAAAACCTCAAAACAATTGATTTTATATTTTAAAAAAATTTAAATTCAAAAGCTATTTTTTCGAAAATTGAAAAAAGCTACTTTGCTTTTGAAAATTTGAATTGCTGCGTTTTTTTTAAATTTACTTTTATTTCTGTTTCAACTATGATTTTTAAAGTTACATTTTAAATGTAAATCCCCCTCTTTTCATATTACCCGGCTGGCACGAGGCAGTTATCCTGGTGCCAGCTGGCTGTCTTGTTGTTCTTATCTCTCTCGACTTATCATCTCAAACAACCCAACAGGCCCTCTTTCCACAAGAAAAATCACTTGTAAAATTAAAAACATTTGTTATAATCTTTTTTAAATCCATTTTCATCAGTTTTAGCAAAACATTGTGAATTTTTCACTTTTTACCGCCCTCTTCTTGTTTTCAACCAAAAAATCTGATTTCTTCTGCCCCTAAATAGCAGCATCCTGTTTTTCTCTCGCGTCGTCGTCGATTTGTGATCGCCCCCGTGTTGTGTTTCAGACGCGCTCCCACACAATTTGATATCGCTTCGTTTTTATGTGTTTGCCTACGCACTTCATTCGTTCTCTCTGATTTTTCATTTTCTCAGATGAACTCAAACATTTCTGAACTCATATTAATTTTTTAAACTATTAAAACAAAGAATAGATATTATTTATGCCTAAAATAATTTAAAAAATATATAAAAACATGTAGGTCGTAATTGCATACCACATTTTTGATTTATACTCAGTAATACGCAATTACGTATATAATATTTTATATTTTTGAGCTAACGCAAGTATTACGGTTTTATACTGTTTTAAAGCTAATTTTCAATTGAATTTACTATACTGGAAGTATGAATTTCAGCTAATTTCCTAATTTTATTAATTGAAAAAAATGGTTTTTATAGTTTTTCTTTTAAAAAAATATTAGTGAAAATTGCAAAATTTCTATTTTCGTTTTCTTTCTTTTTTTTTTCTTGTCTCCTTCAAATTATTTATGAAATGATATCATTTATGCTAAAAAATCATTCAAAATAGATTTAAAAATATATAGGTCGTAATTGCGTACCATATTTTTGATTTGACGCCTGTTTAAACTGTAGGCAAGCATAATAATACGCAATTGCGTATCAAAATATTTATTTTTTTAAGCTAACGAAAGTATTACGATTTTATATAGTTTTAAAGCGATTTTTCCATTTTTTTAGTCTGATTTTCTGTTATATTCTTGCTTTTATTAGTGGAAAATAGGTTTTTATATCAATTTTTCTTTTATTTTCACTCTTTTTCTCTTTAAAATGTCTAAATGTGTTAATTTCAGAGGAGAGAAAGGCCCCGGTGTATGGTAATTCTCCCTGAAAATCGAAACTAACTATATTCCTCTAAATTTTCTCCTCCCAATGACGGATTACATCCCTGAAATCAATGCAGTTCACGATGATATTGACGAAAAGGCCGCTTCCATCAACTCAGGTTAGTTTTACCCATAAAATGATTTTAAAGTGAAAAAAATGGTTTTTTTACCTCGAAAATGGCAAAAATCGAGCATTTCCCTCCCAGAATTCCTTATTTTTACCAAACATTCCTCCGAAAACTGCTCTCTGGCTTCTGCTTCTTGAGTCGCTACTACGAAGCGCAAACATACTCTGTGACCGGAATCTGGTTCTTCGAGAGAGACGGGAAGCAGTTCCACGCCAATCAATGCGCCAAAACTACGTGGGAAGTGGGAGGTTATTTGCCACTAAAAAGTGTGATTTTTGGTAATTTTAGTGGAAACTAACTATATTTATAGATTTAATACAAAAAAAATAAAAATAAAAACTATGAAAATCGCAGAAAAACATTTATTGATTGAATTTATGATAGAAGTTTTAATTAGTATACGCAATTGCGTCACTAAAAAGGAATTTTCGGTTACACGCTAGTTTTTATAGAAGTAAATTAATATACGCAATTGCGTTCCTAAAAAGAGGAATTTTCGGTTAAACGCAATTTTCACAGTATAAGTAAATTAATATACGGAATTGCGTCCCAGAATTGATGGATTTTCGATTTAACGCAAGTTGTACTGTAGAAATTAATTAATATACGCAATTGCGTCCCTAAATTGATCGATTTTCGGTCTGACGCAAGTTGTACTGTAGAAAGAAATTAATCTACGCATTTGCGTTCCTACATTGATGGATTTTCGGTCTAACGCAAGATGTAAATTGTAGAAGTATTTTAATTTAAGCAATTAGATACCTAAAATTAGAGATTTTTGGTTCAACGCAAGAAGTAAATCAATATGCGCAATTGCGTCATAAAATAATGGATTTTCGGTTACACGCAAGTTTTGTAGAAGTGATGGAATATACGTAATTGCGTCCCTAAAAAAGGAATTTTGATTTAACGCAATTTTCACAGTATAAGTAAATACATATACGCAATTGGGTCCCTTAAATGAGGGATTTTTGGTTTAACGCAAGTTTTACTATAAATAAAATTAATATACGCAATTGCTTTCCCAAAATTATAGATTTTCGGTGTCACGCAAGTTTTTTACTTTTTACGTAAAAAAGTAATTTAAACACAAAATCAGCACTTTTACTAATTTTAATCGTTTAAAAAATACTTTTTGGTATAATCGTCTGGCACCCGTATCAGATTGGCGAAAATTCCTTTTCCCCCAAGTCTGGAGCCTTTTTCGGCGATTTGACTGCGAATTGACTCCATCGGCGCTGCAAATCCCCTGTTTTCCGCACCTCCTCCTGTTTTCGGGGGGCGCGTCACCTCGAAAATCCGAGAGTGCGGGACGCGAGGTCGATTGCAAATCGAACGCGCATCGGAAGGGTTAATCGTACCGGTTCGGCCACAAAACGGCGGGAGGAGCGGCCACTTTTCACAGGGACGACGCATGGATGCGAGAATTTCGCAAGACAAGGGACTTTGGCCGATTTGGTATGGGTTTGAGGTGCTCACTAGAAGCCGCAGAAGCGGCCTGACGCCACCAATAAAAGCGGCCTGAGGTTGCCTTTCATAGAAGCCCTAATCCCCCCCCCCCCCATTTCCTGAAGCCACGTAGCCCATATCCGGAGGAAATCTCTCAAATCCGTCCCATTTGCTCTCGTCTCCGCCTCGTAATATCAACTTTTAACGGGGAGGAATCCGATCCGCCGCCGGCCCAAAACATATGCGAACTATAGCAGCAGAGAAAAGCAAACATAAAGCGAGCGCTTGAAAGAGCGCGCGCGTACATTGCTCATCCCTTAGTCAGCAGACGAGAGAGAAGACTGGCAAAGGGCCAGTTTACGTGAGGTGTACTTGGCAGGAATAGTACAATTGGTACAGAAAAAAAAATTTATTTTTATTTTATTTTTAAATAAAATTTTTTAAAAATTGAATTTTGTAAAACTTGTATTTTTTTAAAACTTGAAACAGTTTAAAATGCCCAATTTATGTTCCTTGTTGTAGCCCAGAGATTCGCAAATGTCACCTGACGCAGTATTGCGTACATATGCTTTAACACATAAATTGTGTACGCAATTTCGCGTGTGGTGGCATTTGACCAGCGCTAAGGCTTGAAGTGTTAGCGACTATACCAAAAAATTTTGGATTTTGCTTGTAAATTTTTAAAATTTGTAAAAAATAAAATTACAAAAAAAATTGGGAATTCTGGTAAAATTATGATTTTTTTATAGAGAAAAAACCAAAATGTGATTAAAAAGAGTTAAACTACCTAGAAATCAGTTTTTATTTGTTTATCGTTAAATTTGAATTTGAAATAATCGCAGAAAACGTCATTTGATCGAAGTTCGCAATAGAGCACGATTACAAAAAATTAAGGATTTTCGGTTCAACGCGAATTGTACTGTTTACGTAAATTAATATACGCAATTGCGTACTGAAATAAACGCACAAAAAGAAATTCGATCGAAATTCGCAGTAGAGCAGGTTTACAAAAAACGGGCTGGAAAATCAATATATGTGTAAAAATATAGATTTTAAGCTAATTTCAAGTAAAAACAATGTTTCCAACAGTTTCCTGTAAAATTGCATAATTGTATTTATACAAATCACAAAAAAAATTAAAAATTAAACAAAATTTTCAGACTGCGCCGACAGTTGTCTGGGCTACTCGGAAGTGGAGGACGATGAACCACCGCTGGATCCGAAACATTTGAATCTGGTGCATGAGGAGCTGGAAAAATTGAATATTGCCACCGATGTCATCAACAAGTTGGAGGTTCAGCTGGACGGCGCCAGGGGCTGTTTTCGGTTGGTTTTAAAAAAAAACTCAAAAACAGCAAAAACCAACAAAAATTACAAAACTAGTATTTCATTAAAACAAATTTAAAACAAAAATTTATTTATTTGCAATTGGGTCTCGGCACGATGAAGACCAAAAAAAACCAAAAAGTATTTTCCGGCATTTTCGGGGCATTCCAGCTATTTTTACGACTTTTTCGACTGCTTGAGTGCACGAGATATGGAGTCAGCTGTTCACTGAGGCCGTTTTCCCATAATTCATCGCTTCCAAGAGGTCCTGCAGCGAAAAATTTGAGATTTTTTGGTTTAAAACCGATTCACAGCTTATTGCGAAACCCATGATATTCGTCATGCATGGAGGCGTCCAAACACCGGAGGCGGTAGTTTATGAGGCCAGTCGAAGGCCTCCTAAACACGTTCCTCCTCCTTCCACGCGGGCCAAAACCATCGGCCACAAGGAGAGTGAAAGTCCGAAAGGAGAGGGAAAGAGATTGCGTTGAAAACGAAATTTCTTGTTTTTTGCAACCATAGGCCGCTTGGACCGTTTTCTGGCAACCATAGGCCGCTTGGACCGCTTTATGGAAGCAAAAGGACGCTTGGACCGCTTTTTGGCAACCATAGGCCGCTTGGACCGCTTTTTGGCAACCAACCGCCGCTTGAACCGCTTTTTAGCAACCATAGGCCGCTTCGACAGCTTTTTGGCAACCAAAGGCCGCTTGAACGGCTTTCCCGAAACCAAAGGCAAAGAAAGATCTTTTCCTGCTGCAAAAGTGATACCCCTGAAGCCTTGGCGCCGGCTCGCCAAACAAACATTTAGGCTTAGGCTATGTGAATTCGTGTACGCGCGCTGTCCAACCAAAAGCCGGTTGGTTCCTCGTTTCCGGACAAATTTCGAGCACACACACCGGCGTTTCGGGTTCACGTGAAGTTTTTTGATCTCCAGGGCGAGAGGGAGTTGGCAAAAGACGGTCCAAGCGGCCTTTGGTTGGCAAAAAGCGGCCTATGGTTGGCAAAAAGCGGCCTTTGGTTGCCAAATGCAGTTCGGCGGCCTTTGGATACCAAACAGGGGTTCAAGCGGCCTTGCGTTGCCAAAAAGCGGTCCAAGCGGCCTATGGTTGCCAAAAGGTGGCCCATTCGGCATATGGTTGCCAAAAAGCAGTTCAAGCGGCCTCTGGTTTCCAGAAAGCAGTTCAAGCGGCCTTTGGTTGTCAAAAAGCGGCCCAAGCGGCCTTTTGGTTACCAAGAAGCGATCGAAGCGGCCTTTGGTTGTCAAAAAGCGGCCCAAGCGGCCATTGGTTTCCAGAAAGCTGTTCAAGCGGCCATTGGTTACCAAAAAGCGGCCCTTGGTTGCCAAAATAGGTCCAAGCGGTCTTTAGTTTCCAGAAAGCGGTCCAAGCGGCCTCAGGTTACCAAAAAGCGGCCCAAGCGGTCTTTTGAGTACAAAGTTTCCCACGTCGTTTACCCGATAACGTGCTAATCTCCACGTCCAAAGTTTCGCGGAAATTGAACCCGAGGCAGCTGCTTAAGCTGCGTCAGCGGGGCGAGAAAAGACGAAATCCGACCCGGATTTCCGCAAAGTTGACATTTGCGCCTGCTTTTTTGGTGGGGACGCGCCCGGAAGCTGAACAAATAGAGAAATTTTTGCGTAGGCTATTAACATAGGTCAATAGAGCGTAGAAAAACCGAAAACTAGGGGTTAAGGATCAAGAAAAGTAGGTGGATTGGCATTTTGCCTTGCCTATATAAAGGAAAGAAATTATAATTCTTGCGCCTAGCTTGCCCGGTGTTTACGGCTTGGGCAGAGACGCAGAGGAAGAGAGGGAAGAAAAAGGCGGTCCAAACCCGTACCAAATAGGCGAACAAGGTAAATTTTGTAATTCCAATGACTTGGTACGGGTTTGAGGAACAGAATAATTATCTGTTAAACAACGGGCACGCCAAGCGTAAAAACCAAATTTGACCAAGAAAACCCTGAATCAATCAATTTTTTGCTGCATTTTTTAATAAAATCTACAAAAATAAGTATATTTTAAATAAATACTAATTAAATTCTTACTTTCCAGGGAGATCCAGGCGAATTGGTCGGAGAACCTAAAGGAGCTTTCGAAAAAGTACAGTTCGGCCATCAACAAAGCCCGTCCTTACTACGAAGCCAAGATTCAGGTTTGTTTTGTGCCAGAAATCAATCGATATTCGTTTTTTCTTGCCAAAAATCAATCGAAAATATTGATTTTCTCTGCATTTCTGTAAATCGATTGAAAGTTTCAATCGATTTTGAAAATTTGATGTTAAAATTTCGGTTTCTGTGGTTTTTTTGTCGTAATCGCTGACCCATCAAATCCCGGATTATTTCCGACCGCTAATCTTTGCGCTGGAATTCGACAGTGTTTGATTGGAATTTTGCGCGCGGAATGCCGCAAGTCGGGGTGTGTATGCGCATGTGCTCCGCGTGTGCAGAACCCAGTCAACTGTGACGTCGGGGTTGATTCACAGGGGGTTAGTCAAGGGGGGTGACGCGGAAGGAAGTTGTCTTAGAAGGGAGAGAGAGAAAGAGAGGGAGAGAGAGAAAGAGAGATAGAAGGCCGCTTTTTGACAACCAAAGGCCGCTTGAACCACTTTTTGGCAACCAAAGGCCGCTTGGACCGCTTTTTTGGTAACCAAAGGCCGCTTGCACCGCTTTTTGTCAACCAAAGGCCGCTTGGGCCACTTCTTGCCACGTCTCTTACTATCTAGTTTCACTCTCTGCGTCTCCAACTGTGGTTATATTCTCTGTGCCTCTAACTGTCTAGTTCTACCCTGCGTCTCTAACTGTCTCACTCTAGCTTTTGCCTGCATCTCTCTAATCACCCCCATTATACTCTCTACATATCTAACTTTCGGATTTTACACTCTGCGTCGCTTACTATCTAGTTTCACTCTCTGCGTCTCTCACTCTAGTTGTATCCTCTGTATCTCTGCCTGTCGAGTTCTACATCTGTGTCTCTAACAGTCTGGTTCGACCTCTGCGTCTCTAACAGCCCGACCCTAGCCTTAGCGTCTCTAATTGTCTTGTTCCACCTCTGCGTCTCTGACAGTCTGATTCTACACTCTATCCAATTGTTTGCATACCTGATACTAGCCTCGACGTCTCTAACTCTCTAGTTCTACCTCTGCGTCTCTGACAGTCTTATTCTCTCTTCTGCGTCTATAACAGTCTGGCTCTAGCCTCTGCGTCTCTAAGCATCCATCTGCTAGATTCTCTGCATCTCTCTCTCTCGTTCTCTCTCTCCCTCTCAGATTTCCAAAGCAGACTTCGAATCTCACTTTCTCGATACATCACCAAAACGGCGCCTGATCGATCCACAAAAACGCTCCCGCAATCATTCGCTACGGCGAGAAAATCACCCAGGACATCATTTTATCTCGCAACTGATAACGCGGACGTCACGGCGTTCTTGTTCTTCTATTTTCACCCGGGGCCTCACCAGCCGGAGAACGTGATCTTTCGGAGGTGGTGGTTGTAAACAAGAAGGAACTGGTCAGAGATTTCTCCTCGAAACACCTCCTCGTCGGTTTGTTGCCAAAACAAAAACACCGCATGGGGGGTCAACACTGGCCGAGGCACCGTGACGTAGTGGATTCCTGGGAGAGATAGTGGTTGATCCGGTCAGAAAAAGTGGGCAATCTTTGGCAAGGGAATGTTGTGGTAATGGCAGAGGCTACAGTAACCCAACATATATGGGCATATAGAAAATAGCAGTATACCGTAACCCTGGCTCAACGGGTACCGTAACCCACCACCTAAGCTAAAATGGCGGTAATTCTTGATTTGGTAAGAGTACTGTAATAATAGCTCTATGGGTGAAAGTACAGTAACCTAGAAAACCTAGTTTCCCAACCTAGCAATAAAAAAGCCCTCTTCAACCACAATCTTAGTCACATGGGAACCTTTTGATAAGAGGGGTTCACCGGAAGTGATGACTTCGAAGCTACAGAATCCAAAAATGACGAAACTTTAGCAAATGTGTCTACTGTTTCTAACGTTTAAAGGGGAAGGACCGCGTGAAAATAATTTTTTGATTTTGCGATAAAAGACTAGATCTTATTCCCAGAATTCCGAAAAATACCTCTTTTGCCCATTTTGGATCAAAATGAATCGATTTAGGAGCGCTTGAATTTTCGGGAAATTGTCATTTGAATTGCCGCCAATTCTGCGTCTCCCCATTTCCCACACTCTCTCGCCCACCTTAGCCATGTTTCCGTGCGGCAAACGCGTAAAACGTCCGTGTAAACGCGCCCCTTTTGCAGTCCAAATTATATAAAAGGGGTATGTTTCAGAATCGTGGAAACTATGTCTATTCAATAAAATAATTGTAAAGAGACTTTGAAAAATCAATTTTACGAGGTTTTTCCCTTTTAATTCAATCTGGTTAGAGATGCAGAGGGTACAGCTAGACGGTTAGAGAAGCAGATGACTAAATTTTCTCCTCTCTCTCTCTCTCTCTCTCTCTCTCTCTCTCTCTCTCTCTCTCTCTCTCTCTCTCTCTGAATCTCCCTCTTGAACTCCTCCGTGTTCTCTCCTCTTCTCCGCCCCAAAAGTTGTTGTCATTGTGGGCCAAGTGCCCTTCAGACCTTGAAGTTCAAGGGGACGGCAGCCACGTCTTTTCCCCCTTTTTTCCACTTTTTCGGGTGGGGAAGGGATGTTTTTAACGGATGGAGTCTAGCGTGGAAAGTGGAAGAAGGTCATCTGCATTTAGATAATGAATTATTGAGGGGCGCTAATGGAGGACCTCTCGAGGGAGAGAGAGAGGGGAGAGGAAGAGAGAGAGAGAGAGAGAGAGAGAGAGAGAGAGAGAGGGAGAGAGAGAACCCGTTTCCTTAACGAATAACCCTTTTTCTCCTCCCAGAAGGCCTCTTTTTCGACCTTCTAAAAAGTGAATGCCATCGGTTCTCAGATGATATCTCGTGCGTGTGCCTGCTGCTTGATGGAATAAGTTTCCTGTTTTCGTTGTCCGATTGACGGCGCCCCGCTTCGATTTCATAACCGCTTATGACGCAATGGGCGGCCACAAACGAACCAACATAGCAACGGGGGAGTGGGAAGGAAGAAGTAGGAGAAAGGGAGGGAGAGAGAGAGAGAGAGAGAGAGAGAAGACGTGGCTAGAGACGCAGAGGAACTGACATATGGATGGTTAGAGACGTAGAGGGTGTCAGACAGTTAGAGAAGCAGATGCAGAGACAGACGATTAGGGGAGAACAAGAGAGTCGGAGGTTAGAATCAGACAGTTATTGTTGTAGAGTGTAAGATCAGGCAGTTAGAGACGCAGGGGAAGAATCAGACAGTCAGGGACGCAGAGGGCATGTTAGAGCCGGAGAGTTAGAGATGCAGAGGTAGAACTAGAAAGTCAGAGGCATAAAGAAAAACTGCTCTATTGCGAATTCCATGCTCCACAGCCAATTTTAAGAAATTTCACTTTTAAACTCGAATTTTAATACAAAAACCACAGATTTTTTTTTAAAATGAAGAAATTGCAACAACAAAAAACATTTCTTTTGAGAAATTCAAAAACCTCGCCTTTTCCTGAAAAATGCACCATTTCTGTCCTACGAAGTCTCCAAATGACGCCACGACACCAATATTTTCCCCAACGAAGTCTCCAACTTACGTCAATTTCTCTTTCTTTTTGTCACCAAGGTTAATTCCTGACAAATCGTCTCTCTCTCTCGACTTTTAAAAGTTTCCAACTCGATTTCTCGGCGCGAACGCCGCGCGAAAAATGGGGCCGCTCTCAATTGATGGCCGCCCATTTGTCTTTCCCGTCTGGTGGGGAATCTAAGAAATGGGGTTTTTTGCGGAGAAAAAGAGATGAAATTAATTGAAATTTTGGGGGGAAACTGGAAAAAACCGAGCAAAATCGGAGAAGACTACTGAAAAATAACTTGAAGTGTCAAAAAATGGGGAAAATCCCTGAAAAAAAAGGAGCTAAAATTAATTGAAAATCGGGAAAATAGGAAAAAATTCAAAAAAAATTTGACTTTCAGGAACGCAAGATCCGTGAGGAGTCCCAGAAGTCGGCCATTCGCTTCGAACGAGCCACCTCTCTCCTGGCCGTGGCTAAGCAACAAGTCTCCCTGTCGCAGGACAGCCTGACTAGAGAGAAAATTGTCTCTCCGGAGTGTTTGGAGGTAGGTCAAATGGAGGTAGATCAAGAGATCACAAATCCATGGAGTGATGAACCAAAAAGAATTGAACCAAAACAGAACTTTTATGGATTTTGGTAACATCAGGCCGCTTTTGCTTTTTCTGGCGACCTCAGGCCGCTTTTCGCTTTTTCTGGCGACCTCAGGCCGCTTTCTGTCTTTTCTGGCGACCTCAGGCCGCTTTCTGACGTTTCTGGTGACCTCAGGTCGCTTTTTGCAAATTTCGGTGACCTCAGGCCGCTTTCTGCTTTTCTGGTGGCCTCAGGCCGCTTTTTTTCTTTGTCTGGTGACCTCAGGCCGCTTTCCGCTTTTCCTGGCAACCTCAGGCCGCTTTCCGCTTTTCATGGCAACTTCAGGCCGCTTCCGCTTTTTCTTGCAACCTCAGGCCGCTCACTACCCTTGCAATTGGGCCATCCCGAAGCCAGTTTTCCGGCAATTTCATTCCTGAAACATCTCCCCACGGTCGTAAAGTACAAAGAAAACTCGGACAGCGGCCAGTTCGGCAATTACCGGCCGCTCCGCGACGTGGTGCCCATTTCGAAGCGCCTGTTCGTTTCTTTGTCGGCCGAACGAGGCTTTTTCATTGTGGCGCGTCGGAGGTCATATTTTCTTTTGTCTGCCATTAAGGGAATGACCTTGTTCCGAACGCTCGAAGGGTCAGAACAACGGGAGATTGGGGTATTTGGGGGACCATAAACATTCTTTAAAGGACTATTTTGTTAATTAAAGAAAAAAATCATAAGAAACAGGTAGATCAAAACGATCTCATTTCAGCTAGGTAGATCAAACCAGGATAGATCAAAATGGTGTCCACCTGTCGGTAGATCAAACCTGCCAATTTTAAACTTGGTAGATCAAAGCGCTCTCTTTCAAGTGGAGAGGTCAAATCTCCCATTTTGGGACCTTTTGACCTACCCTTAAAGTAGATCAAACGGATCAAAAAAGGGTAGGTCAAATTTGTTTGGTTTTCTACTTCGTTTTGATATACCCTTAAAATTGTACTTTTAAATTGAGTAGATCAAATATGTATTTTTAACAAATTTGATCAAATGAAATTATTAACTTGGTAGATCAAAAAGGTATCCTTCAAATGGATAGGCCCTTTTGAGGGTAGGTCAAACATTCCATTTTAGGAGCCTTTTGACCTACCGTGAAAGCTGATCAAAATTTTCAAAAGGGTAGGTCAAATTTGTTTCGTTTTTTGATTTTGTTTTGACATACCCTTAAAATTATATCTTTAAATCGGGTAGATCAAATATGTCTTTTTAACAAAGTAGATCAAATGACCTTTTTTCAACTTGGTAGATCAAAATGGTGTCTTCCAGTTTCGTAGATCAAACTGGCCTGTTTTAAACTTAAAGTAGATCAAAACGGTGTTTTTCACCTGGGCAGGTCAAATGTCCCGTTTTAGGGACCTTTTGACCTACCCTCAAAAGTAGATCAAAATGGGTAAAAGAAGGTAGGTCAAATTTGCCTCTTTGTTTTTTGCTAAGCATGTGAATCACGTGAACACGGTCTCACGGTATGCTGACCACAGTTCCTCTGTGTAACACGATTTATTGTCCAATTGTCGACCACTAATCGAGCAATTTCTGACTTCCCCACATTGTAAAAGTCTCTTCTCCGCCTGGAAACACAATTTCGGGGGGCTTTCTTTCCTGAATGATTGGCAGTTTCATCAATTCATTAGTTTTTCAGTGTCTGGCGGTGACAAGCCGGCAGGAAGAGTCAGAAAGCGAGTCGGCGATTTTACAGCCATTCTTAAATCGGGTGTTTTACGGAGCGTCTGCTCGGGACAGGTGCACTTGGCCTCGATAATCGCGGAAGGGATCGTAAATAATCTAATAAGCACCATCTGCGAGAGGGGAATCGATGATTTGAGGGAGAAACAACCGCTTTTGGGGATTCTTAATCTCAGGCCGCTTTCTGCAGATTGTGGGACCTCAGGCCACATTTTGAGGCTTCGGGCAACCTCAGCAGTAGTGTATATCTCCTCCCACTACTCTCAGCCCAAATCTGAGGATTCCGTCAACCTCAGGCCGCTTTCTACAGCAATTTGGCAACCTTAGGCCGCATTCTACGGCAATTGACAACATCAGGCCGCTTCTGCCTTTTTGCCAATCTCAGGCCCCTTTCGGCGGCTTCCGACAACCTCAGGCCGCTTTCGGCGGCTTTTGGCAACAACCTCAGGCCGATTTCGGCGGCCTTTGGCAACCTCAAACCGCTTTCGGCGACTTCTGGCAACCTCAGGTCGCTTCTGCCTTTTTCCGATCTCAGGCCGCTTTCGGCGGCTTCTGACAACCTCAGGCCGCTTTCTGCTACTTCTGACAACCTCAGGCCGCTTTTTGCGGCTTCTGGCAACCTCAGGCCGTTTTGTCTTTCCTTCTTCTGGTAATCCGAAGCCAGGCCTCTTCCTCCAATTTGTTACACCATCTGATCAACGTGAGAGCTCGTGTCTGCTCCGGCGGATCATTTACATCGGCCACGTTTTTGCTGAACAATCGGGCTGTAACAGGCCGTGATGTGGCCATCTGTCACAAGCGAAACGTCACATGTGCGTTGCAGAGATGTTTAGCTGAGTCAGGCGTAAACATCTCGGTTCGGCTGTCATAGGCAGTGAATCAGAAAGAAAAACATAAACTATCGCTTGGAGGATTCAAGCATGAACAGCCAATTCTAGATGGATTTGATCTACCAACAAAACAAACTAATTAATTGTATTTTTAAACTCTCAAGGTCTTTTAAAGGACTGTCTTACGGTATCCAAATACGATCGAATTACCAAATTCGATCCAATAAATTCTTCCCGCTAATCGGACTAGTTAGTTACCTTCAGTAAGTAACCAGGCGCTCAAATTAACAACCAGGGATACTTTTCAACAAAAAAAATGTTTTGAGGGTAGGCAAAAACGGAAATCCAAGAATACCTTGATCTACCCAAAGTGGAGATGCCGTTTTGATCTACCAAGTTTTAAGGAAATAGTTTGACCTATTCGGTTTAAAAGATAGTTTGGATCTACCCATTTGAAGATAGTTTTATGGTAGGTCAAAACGGAATTCCAAAACCTTGATCTACCCAACTTGAATAGTTAATTTTGATCTACCAAGTTTAAAATTTTTTAATGTTTGACCTACTTAGAAAAGTCAGTTTTGATCTACCTATTTAAAGATAGTTTAAATAAGTAGATAAAAAAGGAATTCCAAAGATATCTCGATCTACCCAACTTGGAGACTTCATTTTGATCTACCTATTTACAGATAGTTTTAGGGTAGGTCAAAACGGAAATCCAAAGATACCTTGATCTACCTAAAGACATCGTTTTGATCTACCAAGTTTAAAGGAGGTCGTTTGACCTACTTAATTGAAAAGACAGTTTGATCTACCTATTTAAAGATAGTTTTAAGGTAGGTCAAAACGGTAATCCAAAGATCTACCTAACTTGAAGACATCTTTTTGATCTACCAAGTTTAACGGAGGTAGTTTGACCCACTCAGTTTAAAAGTTTTGATCTACCCATTTGAAGATAGTTTTCTGGTAGGTCAAAACGGTAATCCAAAGATACCTTGATCTACCTAACTTGAAAACATCTTTTTGATCTGCCAAGTTTAATTTTTTTTAATGTTTGACCTACTTAGAAAAGACAGTTTTGATCTACCCATTTGAAGATAATTTTCTGGTAGGTCAAAACGGTATTCCACACCTTTTTGGGAGTAGATCAAACCTGACAGACCACCACAGCCAAACAATGGCTTACCGTACCTCAAATTCCTCTCGCGTTTGCGCCCCTTCCGTACACAAAACAACGTACTGTGATTCACAAGCACAAAGAAGCGGTGACAAAAACAAAGTGATATGCCCTTTGTGGTCAAATATTTGATCTACTCCCCCTTCACTGAGTATCAAAACAGCACTACGTTGACGTGAATGTCAATGAAAACAATGCATTCAGACGTAGACAGAGAGCGGGGCAGAACGGGTTTATCTCCCGTGTCGTAAATGCGTACTTGTTCGAATTACAGGGGTTACAGTATCCCTGGCTGTTATTTAGACCCAGGGTTACTGTAAGACAGTAGGGTACTGTAGGACAGGATTAGCGGGAAAATTCGTTTGGAAGCAATGTTTTGACCTACCATCAAAAGTAGATCAAACGGCCATCTTTAAGTTTTGTAGGTCAAAAACTGGCCTCCTTTAAAGTTGGTAGATCAAAACTGTCCCATTTCACAGGGTAGGTCAAACTAGCAGTTTTCTCAATTCGTTTGATCTACTCTGAAAATATTATCGTTTGGATTCGTTTTCATCTACCATAATTATCATAATGGGTAGATCAAAACGGTCTAAACTGGTAGGTCAAAACGGTCCTATTTCCATTGGGCATTGATCTACCCATAAAAACACTTTTAGATCCCGCTTACCTTAAAAGCAACCTTTAAATGGGTAGATCAAAACTTTATTTTAAATTAAATAGGTCAAAACTGTACTTTTACTGAGTAGATCAAAACGGTCCCTTTTCAGCAAGGTAGGTCAAACTGGCAGTTTTCTCGAATCTTTTGATCTACACTGAAAATATTATCGTTTGGATTCCGTTTTGATCTACCATAATTATCAAAATGAGTAGATCAAAACGGTCCCGTTTGAACTAAGTAGGTCAAATCTGCTTCATTCAAAATTGGTAGATCAAAACAGTCCCATTTAAGCTGGGTAGGTCAAAAAAACAGTTTTTAGGGTTTAGCCCGATTTCTCGCCTCAAATTGTCGCAATTCTCCGATTTCCGCCCTCCGACACGACTCCCCGGGGGTCAACAACCACTCTCCCTCCCCATTTATTATGTACCACCACTCCCAAAATAGGCCCCACTTAGCATATTGCCCCTCTTTCCACACAAGGGGGGCGATATGCCAAATTTTTAGCCCTAAAGAGGATTGGGTGCCGAAAAATCCACAAATATTTGCCTCCTAGGGGCGGAAAACAACCCCAGGAGGGGGTGATGGTCATCTCCTTTGTGGACTGAGACTCCACAAACAGGGGGGGGGGGCAGGGAAAACAACCAGGTTACGACAGACAAATAATGGATCGTAGGGGTTTCTATTTTTGGATCAACCTGGTCTCATTTGCATATAGCACCCAAAAGTACCGAAAAATGACTCAGATTTGACAGAATGAAGCCCGGAATTCCTGAAAAAGAGTAAAAAAGAGATTTTCAGGTTCTGAATCACCATGTGAGGCGGGTGAACGAGGCTGAAACGGAGAGGGTGGCGGCAGAGGAGGAACATCGGAGGGTGGCTGGAATGATGATGCAGCTGGCGGAGCAGATTAAGAAGATGGAGAAGGAGAATAGGTGAGAGAGAGAGAGAGAGAGAGAGAGAGAGAGAGAGAGATGGAAGGTTAGTGACGTAGAAAGCAGAAGCAGACGGTTAGAGGCAGAAAAGTAGAAGCAGATGGTTAGAGACGCAGAAAAGCAGAAGCAAAAGGTTAGAGACGCAGAAACAGAAGGTTAGAGACGCAGAAAACATAAGCAGAAGGCTAGAGACGCAGAGAAGCAGAGGAATAGGTTAGAGACGCAGAAAGGTAGAGGCAGAAGGTTAGAGACGCAGAAAAGCAGATGGATTAGAGACGCTGAGACAGAAGGTTAGAGACGCAGGAAAGCTAAAAGTAAGTGGTTAGAGACGCAGAAAAAGTAGCAGAAGCAGAGATTCAGAGCATTTCTGGCTCGAAAACATATTTTCCCTATTGAAAATCGTCATTTTAAGGCGATTTTTCTGATCCTCTTGCACATAATTCGACCAAAACAACCCTCTTTTGGAGTCTTTTCTACCTGTAGGGGGTTTTGGGATCCTATTTCAGTGGTTTGGCTTAATTAGAAAGCGGTTGTTTACTGCGCCTATAAACGCATAGGTCATGTGTCATTTTTCACGTAAACATTGCGCGTGACATCGAAAATGTAATTTATTCATGGTGGCTTGCATTAACTTTTGAATATTAATCGAAAAGGGCGAAGAATGAGAAAACAACAAAACTTCAAAAAAAATAATTTAAAATTTGAATAATGCGCGAAATAAATTAAACCTTTTTTAGGTCGTCAATCAAGAAATCGAAATTGTACTTTGATCAACGATTGGAGTTCACTAAGATCCTTGAGCGACAGAAGGATTTGATATTGCGGTTGGAGGCTGAGGTGTGTTTTCTCTCTTTCTCTCTCTCACTCGCTCTCTCTTTCTCCCTCTTTCTCTCTCCCTCTCTCCCTCTCTCTCTCTCTCTCTTTCTCTCTCTCCCTAATCCCAAAATGGCCTTTCGCAATAAATCCGGGGTCTATTTGCCGTGTCCTGAAAAGGAAGGTTACGCCGACCTCCATCTGATCAAACAGCCGCGCGAAAACTGCTGGCTTCCGGTCTTTTTCGGGACAAAAAGGGGGATTTTGCAGGATTTTTCTCTATTTTCATCTTTTTCATCGAATTCAGGCAGACTTTTTTTAGTCAGAAACAATTTTCACACGTAAGGTGCCTGCTATTTACGCATTTTGGCTTGGGTTCAGCTAATTTGAGTAGTTTTTACTAACAAACAGAAAAATTTGGGGATGAAAATTCATTTCTGAGTATATCCGTACTAAATCAACTACAGCGCCCTGCGTTTAACACACATGACATGCCCTGTGTTTAACACGAATCTTACCAAAAAAAACTTTTCATAGTTTTAATGTAAAATCGCGTTTTTCTTGCACCGAAACCGCCCTGGCCCGGTGTTGAACTCGACGACGGCTGGGTAAACAAGATTTCAGGTGCGCGTTTGGAAAATCAAACAGAGCGATTTACGTGAGTCAGGCGGGCGGATTTTCCGTGATCTGGCCTGAGTCATCACGGAAACGTCAGAGTGGGAGAGATAAATAAACAAAATGGAGGAATGCGTCACTTTTGGGGCGAAAACGGGATGTATTTACGTTAAACGCAGTGCACGCCTGTTCGTTAAACGTAGTACGTGGTGCAAGAACGGTAAACGCAGGGCTTTTATGTTCCAGGCTAAATGCAGGACCCGTTAAACAGAGTACTCGTTGAATCTTCGGTAAACACAGTACGATCTACTTTCTTGTTAAACGCAGGACAGCATGGATCCACGTTAAACACAGGGCGGCCAAGAAATATACTCAGGACGTAATCAGAATGCATTTTATGCCAAAATACCTTATTTCCAATCGTCATTTTAACCCATTTTTTTCTGACGTCATTTTAACCCATTTTCCTTGAATTTCTAAAGTTTCGTTAAACGCAGGGCTTGTCTGATTATTGTTAAACACAGGGCATGTAATATACATGTTAAACGAAGGGCATACGAGATTGGTGTTAAACACAGTGCAGTCTTACTAATAACAGGGGTGATTAGGCAGGGGTGATGTTAAACACAGGACATGTCCGTTTTGCGTTAAACGCAGGGCATGTCCGTTTTCGTTAAACGCAGGACATTTCCTTTTTTATTAAGCACAGGACATGTTCGTTGTGCGTTAAACTCAGGGCATGTCCGTTTTGCGTTAAACACAGGACAGTCCGTTTTAGTTAAACACATGACATGTCCGTTTTCGTTAAACGCAGGACATGTCCGTTTTGCGTTAAAACACAGGATATGCCTGTTTTGCGTTAAACACAGAACATGCCCATTTTGCGTTAAACACAGGACATGTCCATTTTGCGTTAAACGCAGGACATTTAGATGTCTGTTAAACACCGTACACTTCATATTTTAACTATAAACTTTCTGATTTCTCTACTTCTGACTTGTAAATCTACTAAATTACTTCAAATGTATCTATTTTAAACGATATTTTTCCAGGTCCGCCAGAAGAAATGCGACTACACGACGTCTCTTCGCAATCTGGAGAGGATATCGGACTCTATCCACGAACAGAGGAGTATCGGCTCCGCCCGCAGTGCCAAGTAAGTTATATTTGAGTCAGTTTACAATTTTAAATCCAATTTAAAACTTTCCGTTTTAAAAATCTAATTAAAAATCTAATTATTACATTTTAGCCAAGATCTGCCGGCCAACCCTCCGCCCTACCAGCCGACTGCCCCTCCCCCGTATGAAGAGGGCGAGAGATACGTCATCGAACAGGAAAAGGTGATTTTTAAGCGATTCATAAAGAAAATTCGTAAAGAAACTTGAAATTTAGCTAATTTCTCCTTTTTCAGGACGAGGTCCTCGACCCCATCATGTGCTTCGTCAGTGAGGAGCCACAAGAGCGGCCGAGAAGCCTCGGATCTGGAGTGATCCTCCTCGCTCAGCAGTTGATTGGTGGAGGAGAGAAGCCCGAACATCCCATTGTGTAAGTGACCTTTGCTTGAAAAAAGCGGTCCAAGCGGCCTTTTGTTGACTAAAAGCGGTCCAAGCGGCTTTTTGTTGCCAAAAAGCGGTCGAAGCGGTTTTTTGTTGCCGAAAAGCGGGCCAAGCGGCCTTTTGTTGCCAAAAGCGGCCGAAGCGGCTTTTAGTTGACTAAAAGCGGTCCAAGCGGCCTTTTGTTGCCGAAAAGCGGACCAAGCGGCCTTTGGTTGCGAAAAAGGGTCCAAGCGGCCTTTTGTTGCCAAAAAGCGAACCAAGCAGCCGTTTGTTGCTGAAAGCGGTCCAAGCGGCTTTTTGTTGCTAAAAAGCGGTTCAAGCGGCCTATTGTTGCCAAAAAGCGGTCAAAAGCGGCCTGTTGTTGCCAAAAAGCGGTCCAAGAGGCCTTTGGTTGAGAAAACGCTGTTTAACCGGCCTATTGTTGCCAAAAGACGGCCGAAGCGTCCTTTGGCAGGCTAAACGCGGTCGAAGCGGCCTTTGGTTAGCTGAATCCCCTAAAACTCCTATTTTTCAGCTTGGCCCCTTCCCAAACGGACGTCAGCTACCGTACCCGCCCTGAGGGGATCGTCTCCACTCCCAGCGATTCTTCCGAAGTCTCCTCCCTCGCCAGCTACCGTACCTCCGGCATCGGGTTGACCGACGATGAAGCCATAACCGGAATGCTTAGGAGTCATTCTACGCTGATTCAGGTACTGTAGACTACAGTAATATGCGAGATTTGGGCTACAGTATCCATTTGAAGGCCTAAAATGGACGAAAACTACGGTGACTACCGTAATCTCAGTCAAAAAGTTCCGCAGAAGAATCCGCAGAAAGCGGCCTGAGATTGCCAGAAAAATCAGAAGCGGCCTGAGGTCACCAAAAAGCAGAAAGCAGCTTCATGTTGCCAGAAGAATCAGAAGCGGCCTGAAGTTGCCATTAAAAGAAGAAGGCGGCCTCAGGTCACGAAAAAGCGGAAAGCGGCCTGAAGTCACAAGAAAAGGCTGAAAGCGGCCTGAGGTTGCCAGAAAAAGCAGAAAGCGGCCTGAGGTCGTAGAAAAAACGGAAAGCGGCCTGAGGTTACCAAAAAGCTAAAAAATACCGTAACCCCTTAAAGTAAAGTAATTACCGTAATCTTTTCAGGAGATCGAAACGGCAACCGACCGACTGGGCCACTATCTGAAGCGCAGCGTGAGCGACGCGGAGAGTGGCATTGAGAGTAGTTCTGGCCACAGCTGCTAGCCACAGCCCCTTCTTTTTGGCCACAGCTGGGCCATAGCACCCTCTTTTGGGCCACGGCTAGGCCACAGCCCTTCCTTTCCTTCCCCTACCGGTGCCACCGGAATCTCTCCCACTTTCTATTGTACATACCCACCTCTGCCTAGCTCTCTTCCTATTCGGTCCTCTACGGGTCGCCTCCTCCTCGAGAGATAGTTTTATCTTTGTGTATATGTTTGATTTCTAGGATCCCCCGTCTTGCCAGTTTGTATAGTATTTCACTGAGAGATTCGCGAACTCATTTGCTCACTGCGATCAGCAACGATTTGTAGACGTATCCCCGCGAGAGGAACAACCACTCACACTAAACGACGCCTGATATTGCCTCGAAGCAATAATAAAGTGTTTCACACTTCTCAATCGGTGTTTTGTTAGATAGAGAGAGAGAGAGAGCGAGAGAGAGAAAGAGAGAGCGAGAGAGAGAAGGGTAGAGAAAAATATAAAGTTAAAAAAAACCGTGAAATCGGTTAAAAAAACCAGAAAAACGGTGAAATCGGTTAAAAAAACCGATTTCACCGTTTTTCTTCCTTACACATTACATTTTTAAAACGTTTATGCACAACGGGAATATCAAATTTACAACATGGAATCCAGAATCACTTAGCGACCGCCGAAGGGCTTCTTCCCATCCGATCCGAGGGAGACGTTCTTCGAGAAGTCTTCGGAGAGAGGCTGGTTCTCCTTGTCATCGTTCTCGAACAAAGTGTCCTAAATTCTCCGTTTTATTGGTCCCGCAGGGAAAAGAAAGCTAACCTCAAGGGAGACGTTCTTCGAGAAGTCTTCGGAGAGCGGCTGGTTCTCCTTGTCATCGTTCTCGAACAAAGTGTCCTAAATTCTCCGTTTTATGGGTCCCGCATGGAAAAGAAGGCTAACCTCAAGGGAGACGTTCTTCGATGAGTCTTCGGAGAGCGGCTGGTTCTCCTTGTCATCGTTCTCGAACAAAGTGTCCTAAATTCTCCGTTTTGGGTCCCGCAGGGAAAAGAAGCCTAACCTCATGGTCCGGCTCTTCAGAAGGCGGGAGCTCTTTACTGAGTTCAATCCAGACGCCCTCTCCGCACTGCTTCAGCTCGCCGAGCTTGTTGAACATGATCTTCAGCTGAAGAATCTAATTAGCATCTTATGTGAGAAATTAGAAACCTGGAGAGGGGTGGGAACCCCACGCGTGCGGTTTTTGATTTCCTTGTAGATGAGATCGACCTTATCCAGGAAGTCGGCCTGGATCGCCCACATTTCCTTTAGAAACTCCTCGTCGCTGCGACCGCCGATAAAGAGCTCCTCCTGAAATATTTGGATCAAAATAGGAGGGAATGAGGATTACATGCTCCTTGATGAGATTCTCCAAGTAGGGATAGGAGATGGGCTCCATGGGATTGGTGTCGAGGAAGACTTTGAATTCGGCGGTGACCTCGCAGACGTAGTTCAATTCACGGACCAGCTCGGTCATCTGAAAATGAAGAGTTTTCTGCGTCTCTCACTGCCTTTCTCTCTCCGCTCTGCGTCTCTAACCATCTGACTGTCTGTCTTCCTCTCTCTCTCTCTCTGCGTATCTAAGCAGCTGATTTTTCAGGCAACCTCAGGCCGCTTTCCGCTTTTTCCGGTGGCCTCAGGCCGCTTTCCGCTTTTACTGGCAACCTCAGGCCGCTTTCCGCTTTTTCAGGCAACCTCAGGCCGCTTTCCGCTTTTTCCGGTGGCCTCAGGCCGCTTTCCGCTTTTACTGGCAACCTCAGGCCGCTTTCCGCTTTTTCTGGCAACCTCAGGCCGCTTTCCTCTTTTTCTGGCAACCTCAGGCCGCTTTCCGCTTTTTCTGGCGACCTTAGGCCGACTTTTTTGAAAGTGTCGAAAATATTTTATAAAAAAAACTTATAAAAATGAAATATAATTTTAAAAAATCCGCTTTTATTTACTTTTAAATATAATAAAAATACTTTTTTTTAAATTTTTCTTTCGCAAGTTAAAAATTTTAAAAAAAATCGTATATTTCATTTTTGTGATGCTTTTGTAATTTTTTTTAATTGCACACTTTCACTTTAAAAAAACTAAATAAAAAATAGCAAACAAATATTTTTTTAAATATTAAAAATTGCATTTTTGTTATATTAAATATTTGTATCTTTATTATATTACATATTTGTTTTTGGTTTTTTATTAATATAGAGAAAATAAATATAGATAAAGAGAAAGAGAAACCATAAAAAATATACTGAAAGTGTCGAAATTCAAAAAAAGCAACACATTATAAATTTTTAATATAATAAAATTGCTATTTTTTAAAATAAATTTTTTTAAAATAAATCTTTTTTTTTTAATTTATGAAAGTGAACGTGTCAAAAATTTTTAAAAAAAAACAATAAAAATTTCAATTTGGAGACGCAGAGAAGGCAGACAGTTGGTTAGAGACCCTTTTCCTCTGCATCTCTACCAAACTCTCACCTTCCCCCTTGCGTCCCGAAAGAGGACTCGGCTGTCCATTGTGTAGTCCCTGTAGTCGGCCATTCGCTTCTTCGCCATATTGTCGGTCACCTTAATCACCCAATTAAGCACATTTCAAGGGGCCACCGACCTCCACCACCTCCTTCAGCCATTCGTAGTTTACTTGCACGTGGTCCTTCCAGTCGCAGCCACACTTCTGGCACTTTCCGTCCTTGAAGGCCCTGCACGTGGAGAGGTCGTCGATATTCTCGTACTGTATTCTAAATATTCCAAGCCTTCTGAAGGAAAATTCACCTCTGAGCCCCGCACGGAGCACTTGTCGTGGCAGATGCCCTTTGGGATCCTGCGGGTCTCAAACTGGTTGATATTGGCTTCGTAGGTGCAGGAAGCGGCCATGCAGACGGTCCTCGGCTGGGGCAGCGGCTTGGTCTCCATGAAGACCTAAAAATGTCTTTATTAAATTTCAGTTTTCTAAGTTTTTTTTTTTTAAAATTCGACACTATATTTCACTCTCATATTTAAAAAAAATAAAAAAATGGCAATTTTAATTATTTTTAATATTAAAAAATTTTTATTATACTTAATTTTTAAAAGTTTTTTTTAAATTTCGACAATTTCACTTTCAAAATTTGTTTTAAAAAACAAAAAAAATGTTATTATTAAAAACAAAAATCAAAATAAATATTTAAAAAATTGCATTTTTATTCTATTAATTATTTATAATCTTTTTATTGTTTTTTTTAAATATTCGACACTTTCAGTAGATTTTTTTTCTGGCCCTGTATTTTCTCACTATCCCAATTTTTTTTTAAACCAAAACATTACAAATATTTAATATAATAAAAATTAAATTTTTAATATTAAAATTTTTTTGTTAATTAACAAAAACTTATTTTAAGTAAAATAATAAATTTAAAATAAATAGAAAATTGCTATTTTTTAAATATTTAAAAAAAAAATTATATTTCATTTTTGTAAAAATTTTAAAAAGAAATTCGACACTTTCACTTTTTAAAAAAATTTTAAAAAAAGAACAAACTAAATTTTTTTAATAAAAAAATGTTATTATATTAAAGTATATTAAAAGTTTGTGTTGCTTTAAAAAAATCGACACTTTCAGTATATTTTTATTTTATGGTTTCTCTTTCTCTTTATCTCAACAATTAATAAAAAACCAAAACATTACAAATATTTAATATAATAAAAATGCAATTTGTAATATTTAAAAAAATTTGTTAATTTTTTATTTATTTTTGAAAGTGAAAGTGTACAATTTTTTAAAATTACAAAAGCTTCACAAAAATTGCGCTCAGCGCTGCGCGGTGGTTTGATTCCTCTCCGCTGCCTGAAATGGCGATGTCTCCCGTCGCCTGATTATCGTTTTGTTACGGGCGAATGGATGAAGCTATGGTCCCCAAATTTTGGCTGGTGGTTTCAACCAGTAACATCTCGGCGGGCGCCAAGTTTCCTTTAATTTTATTGAAAAATGAGAGAGTACGGATGAAAAACCCGATTTTCAACATGCCGCCGGCGCCCGCGTGGTGTACTGGTGCACAAGTCAGACTCAAACTCTGGGGACAAGGGTTCGATTCCCGCCTCGGGCAATCTTTTTTGCCTATTAAGAAATAGGGTTTCCACATAGTTTGAAGTTCTACATTTTTGTCTTAACAATTGAAACTTTGCACTGTTGTAGTTTTTGGCTCCGTATTAGAGATAAGCAGTTAGAGTTTATGGTCACTCAGTATGCTAGAAAGCAATAACAAGATAACTTGTAGGACAAAGAAAAACTATTAGAAACCATATTCGGGGAAGACATTTATTATTACCAATCAGTTGACATTTCTTGGGATTTAAATTTGCACAATGATGCTGCCACATTGTTTGTGCTTTTGGTTGTTTTTCGGGTTCAAATTATGTTATGTCTTTTGTGAACAGGTTGCATTATTCAAAGAATAATTATAAAAAGAGAACAATTATATGCGTGAAAAAGCGAACCGCATAAAGGGCCTATCCTGGATTAGAGGTCCTTAAAAATTATAGCGGTCCTTAAATTACGTGGTGGTTTGGTTCCTCATCGTATAAAATGTGAACAATATAAATGTAACAATGCTATAAAAAGAGAACAAAACAATATTCCTTGGACAAACACTTCGGAACGCCAAAACCACCTCTGACAATTTTTTTCTCGTCGATTGTTTGTCGAATGTCTTGGTGGCCCTATTTGAGGTTCAGGTAGGATAAGTATCAGGTCAGAGGTGGTTTTGGCGTTCCGAAGTGTTTGTCCAAGGAATATTGTTTTGTTCTCTTTTTATAGCATTGTTACATTTATATTGTTCACTTTTTATACGATGAGGAACCAAACCACCCACTCTTCATGCGGTTCGCTTTTTCACGCATATAATGAAACATAAGATTTTTTTTTAAATTTTAACTTGCCTCTGGCTGGGTCAAGAAGTCTTCGAGGGAACTGTACCTCTTCGCCCTCGAGCTCTCGAGCTAAAATAGAGGGATTTAGAAGAAACAAGGATCGGAACAACCTCCTCAATCGTCTGATAGACGCGCTTCTTCTGCCCCAGGTAGACCTCGGTAATTTGGGCCAACGGACGGGCCAGGGCGGTGACCAACTTGCGGGTGCGAAGATCCTGCAAGAGCAATTAATCATAGGCTAATCATAGGTGGTCTTTTCAAAAAAAAAAATTCCCGGCTGATTGTTTTTCACACAAGGGCCCCCAAAGTGGTGAAAAAAATATTTTTTGAATTTAAAAAAAATTTGTTAAAAATGTTTAAAAAAATAATTTAAAAACAATGAAAAACAATTTTTTACATAGGAGTCCATGTGGTGAAAAACTGAAAAAAAATTTAAACTAAATAATTATACCAGTAAATGAAAAATTGAATTTTCTCTGAATTTCTAGACGCTGTCTGCGTCTCTCAGTGCAGAACACTATTTCCACCCCAGTACGCAAAATGTCGTGCGAAGAAAAATGTCTTCAGCTGATTTCAGAGAAACTACAGTAAGCCCATGGGTCATCCGATTTAAAAAAAAAATTATTTTTTTGTAATTATAAATTTTTCACGTAAGGTTCACGGGGTAAAAATCAAAAGAAAAATATTTTAAGTATTAAATAATTATACCATTTCTTTTAAGAAAACGTAAAATTGAAATCAAAAATCCGGATTGTATTTCTGCTCCAGCGCCAATCCGAATTGGAGGGAAATTAAAATTTCATTAATTTAATAATAAAACACAGCCCGCGGGGGCCGGCTGTTTAAAGGACTGTCCGGGTTTGTTCGGGCCAGCCGGTTGGCTCAATTACAGCCGAAACCAGCTTGTGTAACGGGCCGGGTCTCGTAACGAAAACCCTGACTTGAACATTGAAATATTTAAAATATCTTTTTAAATTCGTTTTCACATTCGATTATTTGTTTTATTGTTTTAAATAGCAGATAAAAATATAAAACAACGAATTATCGGGACACTGCAACCATTTATGGCAGAATAAACCGTTATCCGCATGGCTCGGTAGAAGGATACTGTAGCATTTGTTCACTAAGAATCAGTTGAAACACTACTGCTAGAAAATCTCAGCTTATGCGCCATTATATGATCTGATATTTGGTGTGAAAATGGACCTATATGTTACCTTTTTGAAATAATTTTTTGAGGATCAGTGATAATCTCGTGGACGAATACAGGGCATTTTTCAAAAACGCCTATTTCCCGGAGGCGCCGTTTCTTGAAAAAATTAGTTCCAAAGCTTCTGATAGTGTAGATTCCAAATATCACCTCCGTTTTTAATGAAAATGCCCAGTTTCGGAGTATTTCGAGCGGTAGTGTAGCGGTTTGGTTACTGGCTGGGTCCCGCAACGAAAATCAAACACCAACTTACAAGGCCTTGCGGCGGACTGTGAAAATCCTAAAAAAACGTGTTCCGCTGTTCCGGTTGGGTTTTTGAGAGTTTCACGCACTAAAAGTTAATGAATTTCAGTTTTTGGATGTAGAATGGAAAACAATTAGTGAATAAAAATAAAAGATTTTCCGATTTTTTTCTAAAAAAAAAATTCTGATTTTTTCTAGATGATTTGGCTTTATCCTGGATTAGCGGTCCTTAAAAATTATAGCGGTCCTTACGACTATAGCGGTCCTTAAAATGTGATCATAGCGGTCCATAAATATTATTGCGGTACTTTAAAAAATTTAAAATTTAAAAAAAAATTATAAATAAAAATTATAAATATATTATATTTTATGTTTGCAATGTGTTCGTTCGTTTTCGTTTATTTTTTCGACACTTTCAGTAGAATGCAAACATAAAATATAATAAAAATAATTTTTTTTAAATTTTAAATTTTTTTTTAAGGGCCGCTATAATATTTAAGGGGCACTGTAATTTAAGGACAGCTATTATCACATTTTAAGGACCGCTAATCCAGGATAGAGCCGATGATTTTTCCCTGTATGCATCCAATGGATCGGACCCCTGCCCCTATGCATCGGATGGAGGCTCCAGAAATACGAACCTCGGCAGAGGCCGCTTCCTTCCATTCGGCGAAGGCCCCCTTCACTTCCTCTCCCTCCTTCTCCACCATCTTCTCCAGATTCTCGAAATCTCCCAGGTCCAGCAGCTGCTTCATCACTCCCTTCTTGCCGGCGGAGGAGACGAGGTCGAGGAACCAGTCTTCCGGGCAATCATCCGGTTCCTATAATAATTACGAATTGAAGCGGATTTTAAAAGGTTTTACCCGGTGAATGTACTTGTCAAGCTTCCGCAGAAGCTCCCTGTCCTTGATAATTCCCTGCAGGAGGCTGAGCTTCAGATTGGCCTCGATAGCGTCTTCTGTCAAAATGACGCCGACTTGGTCCTTCAAATCGACCGGGACCGACTCCAGCAGTTTATCCATCTCTTGGTAAACTGAAATAATTCATGTATTTAAACAGAAAAAAATAAATAAATAATCAATTTATTTTAAAAAAAGAAGCTTTTTAATTTCCATAAAAAACTTTTTATCGGGGTTTTTAATTTCCGAAAAGTGGTCATTAATTGAGAAAAAGGGGGTTTTAATTGAAAAAAGCAGGTCAAGCGGCCTTTGGTTGCTAAAAGCGGCTTTTAATTTTCAAAAATCGCGCTCGGCGAATTTTGTCCTCAAGATTAACCTCAGGCCGCCTTCCGCTTTTTCTGGCAACCTCAGGCCGCTTTCCACTTTTTCTGGTAACCTCAGGCCGTTTTTCGCTTTTTACACAATAAATTAAATAACACTTACAAATGCGATAAATTAACAAGAAATGCATATTCTAGTGTTCCACGCAAACAGCACAGAAAAGTGAGAATTTCGGCGATTTCAGACGATTTCAAGCGGTTTTTTGAGGTTATATATAGAAAAGCAATGAATAGGCTTATTTTAAGATGTGACAAACTGAGTTAAACTTATAAAATCGATAAATAAACAAGAAATGCGGACGGTCCGGTCCGCAGCGGACCACAGAACAAAGCGGCGCTTTTTGCCGCTTAAAACGCTTAAGGTTGATCGAAAGTGATGAAATTAGGCCCTAAATAATTAAAATAAACTTAAATTAGCTAAAAATTATAAAAATGATGACAAAACAAAGAGAGGCGACCGTACTTGGAGAAAACAGAACGGACGAAATTCAAACCTTTGGCAAAGCCCGCTCATTACCGTAATCTCGGTGAGTAATCGTTGCGGCGCCCATAATTCAGAGAGCTCGAATGATATCCAGATTTGCGGTACTTACAGCTTCTGTTGTTGGGAATAATTTTATGATTTGGGTTACTATTAAATGGATATAAATAGGCAATGCTAGCAAAAATACAGAGGGATGTAAAGAAATACATTGAATGAACGAGAAATATTTGAAAAAAAAGACAGAAGCAGACTTTTATTTCTCTGAAATCCCTCTGGTTTCTATCACATGACGATGCAATTGGCCGCCAGCTTGGTCTGAGAAGCTATCTTCTCCCTCTGAGTCTTCTCTAACTCTCTCCGTTCTCTCCGTCTCTGTCGCTCTCTCTCTCTCTCTCTTTCTCTCTCTCTTTCTCTCTCTCTCTCTCTCTCTCTCTCTCTCTCTCTCTCTCTCTCTGTCACTCTATCTCCCTCTCTCTATCTCTCTCCGAAGCAATGTAGATTACGGTAGTTGACAGTTCTTGGTGCCAGAATTTAAATGTTAGATGCGCAGGTGGTTCTTCTTACAATGACAATTGTGGTTGGGAACCTCAAATTCACTCATAGGCCGTGACGAAGTCGGCGAGCTGTGGCCTTGCCCGTAGTGAAGTCGCCGACTGCTGTGGCCATAAGTTTAAAATCCCAATTTCTACCGTAATCAACCGCCTGCGCACCCAGGATCTCTTCAAAAACCTTGACCGTCTCTCTCTCTCTTATTTTTCACTGCAGCTCCGCTTGGCCTATTTCTTCCCACATTTGTTGATTTTTAATCTTCATAAGGAATAATACAATATTAAAATATCTACTTTTAACGAAAAAAAACCAGAAGACGCGGCTGAAATAAGAAAAGTAAAGAAGGTTTTTGCTCGATTGTACGCCATTTGAAACTCACAAAATTGTGTGATTATTGTTTTGTTTTTAGTTATTTTTTCGTGGTTTGTTTAGCTATTTATTCCCATAATTCCAATTTCGTCTCTTTTCGGAGAATTTCGTCTCTTCTCTCTCTCTCTCTCTCTCTCTCTCTCTCTCTCTCTCCCTCTCTCTCTCTCTCTCTCTCTCTTCTCGCGCCTTTTGCAAAGTCAAGTGGCCGAAAATGACAATGCTTACATGTTAATGATGTGAAAACATTGTTTAAAAAAGCAAAAGATTGTGAATCTGGGGGACGTCCCCACCCCTTCGTCAATCAAGCTCCTAGAAGCGATCGGTATGAGGTGAAGCCAGCCGAACCCCAAACAGCTGAACATTAACTCACGATTCACACAGGAGGCGCTCAACGGCGTGGCCCGGATATACCCTTACGGCTGACGCTAATAGTTCCAACTGCTTCATGCCAGCTGGTGAAATGACGCCGCTTATGTAGGCCCGTGCAGCGGCGCTGCAGATGCAGGACGCGCGTTTGCCAGAAATCTCTCGCTCGGAGGGCGCAGACAGTCAGACGGCGCCCGCCCCGCTTCTTCCTCCGATATCAACGGAATTGGAACAAAATGGCTAAAACTTGCGAAACAAGAGCTTTTTTGATGAAATAACCTCAGAATATGTTTGTTTACATTTTTGAACTATTTATGGAAGTGTAAACCGGGCGAAAACAAGCCAGGAATAACGTTTTTTGAGGTTTTTGGCGTTTTTGACCTACTTCTCTCTCTCTCTCTCTCTCTCTCCATCTCTCTCTCTCTCTCTCTCTCCATCTCTCTCTCTCTCTCTCTCTCTCTCTCTCCTCTCTCTCCATCTCTCCCCTCCCCCCTCTCTCTCTCTCTCTCCATCTCTCTCCTCTCCTCTCTCTCTCTCTCTCTCTCTCTCTCTCTCCATCTCTCCCCTCTCTCTCTCTCTCTCTCTCTCTCTTTCCTCTCTCTCCATCTTTCCCCTCCCCCCTCTCTCTCTCTCTCTCCATCTCTCCCCTCTCCCCCCTCTCTCTCTCCATCTCTCCCCTCTCCTCTCTCTCTCTCCATCTCTCCCCTCTCTCTCTCTCCTCTCTCTCTCTCTCTCCATCTCTCCCCTCTCTCCATCTCTCCCTCTCTCTCTCTCTCTTTCCATCTCTCCCCTCTCTCTCTCTCTCTCCATCTCTCTCTCTCTCTCTCCATCTCTCCCCCCTCTCTCTCTCTCTCCTCTCTCTCTCTCTCTCTCTCTCTCTCTCTCTTTCCTCTCTCTCTCCCTCTCTCTCTCTCTCTCTCTCTCTCTCTCTTTCCTCTCTCTCTCCCCCTCTCTCTCTCTCTCTCTCTCTCTCTCTCTTTCCTCTCTCCCTCTCTCTCTCTCTCTCTCTCTCTCTCTCTCTCTCTCTCTCTGTCTCTCTCTACCAAAAGGCCTTAGAGCCGTTACAACCGTATTTATTCGAAACTCAAAAGAAATTAAGTAAATCAACAAAAACTATGTAGACATGGAGAACCGGCGGAATTTAACAATGTTGGGAAGTTAATCAAAGGATCTAAGGGCCACTAGAGTCCAATTCGTGGATATGCCAACTGTTTATAAAGCCTTCATGACCGCTGAGTCGGACACTTTAGCATTTAGAAAAGTCCATGAAATCGTTTTTGACTGAAAGGATTGTTTTCGTTTTTTATCCACTTTCAAGAATACAATTTCGGTAATGTTTACTTTTTCCATGTGTACATGCATAAAAGATTGTTCTGCAAAACGAGAACTTTATGGTTTATTCAACCCTAGAGCTTGTCACAACCGGATCATTTCCATTTTTCTGGAATTTGACCTCCGAATTTCGGCTCTTTCCTGGATTAGCGGTCCTTAAAAATTACAGCGGTCCTTAAAAATTATAGCGGTCCTTAAAAAATATATTTTTATATATTTTCTTGAATCACGCGGAATTACAACATAACAACACGGGATCCAAAATTCACTTCCTTCCCCTCTTCTTGTTCTTCTTTCCGGCCTTCTGGCCTCCGCCGGCGTACTTCTGGAAGGCCTCCTCGATCTTCTTCTTTCCCTCGGAGACGAGACCCATCCATCCTCCACTCACGTCGACGGCCGTGGACTTGGTGACCTGCTGCGTGCGGACGCTCAGCATCTCCAGCTTCTGAATTCAAACATTGGATGGATTCGTCAAAAAGGAGGCCGGTACCTGCACTTCGGCGAGGACAGATCCACTGTTCTTCATCCTCTTGAGGTCCTCCACCATGTTGTAGATCTGCTTGATGTTCTTCTTTCCGGCAGAGGTCTTGGCATGGCTCTCCAGAAGCTTCACCTGAAACCGGAAGTCTTTTAGAAAAAGCAGGTCTTTTAAGACGTCGTCTCTCTAAAACTCAAGCCGGCTCTGTATAAGCAGTGTCTTAGAAAAGTGAACACCATTCGGCTCAAAAATTGTTTACAACCTCCCTACGGCCTAAAAACCTTATTCTGAAAGTTTTAGCTTCTTATCGATTTTTTGACCAGAGCCTTTTTAGACCAATTTTTCACTTTCAATTGAAATTTTAAGGATGATGGTCATTTTCGATTTGAAGGTCTAAATTGACGCAGCATTTTATGTAGAATTCGATGGAAATGCTATCGTTTTTCTGTCTTAAATAGTGAAAGCCTCAAAACCCTGAAAAACATGGTTTTTTGGAGGGTTTTTAAGTTTATGTTTTTGGTGTTTTAGCACAACAAGTTTTAATTTATAACGTTGATTTCCTTGTCAAATTCTCCACATTTTAATATATATATGACTTTGACAAAATAAAAATTTTGAAAATTTCAGCTACAAAATTTTGACCTACCGTAACTCTGGTCAAAAAATCGATAATAAGCCAAAACTTTCAGAATAAGGTTTTTAGGTCGTAGGGAGGTTGTAGACAATTTGTGAGCCGAATCGAAGGTGGAGACGGCGTTTTAAGAAAAGCAGAAGGCCTCAGTAACAGAAAATGACTAACCTGCTGCTCGTACTCGTCCCTGTAGGCCTCCAGCAGATGGAGCAACGTGTCGGATCCTCCCATGGAGATCTTGTCCTTCTCCTCCTTGATCAGATGCTCCACGTACTCCTTGTAGACGTCGTTGTAGGGCAGGATGGAGTTGGTCTTCAGGAAGGCGGTGAATTCGCCACAGCACTTGGAGATCTTGTCCGCCTCCTCCTGCAGCTCGTCCTTCTGAAACATTGGAATTCAGGGGAATATTCGGACGAATAATTAAAGATCTCTACGAAATAGAGAGAGGTGAATAGGTAGAAAACTGATTTTAGGGGTATATTCAGACGAATAATTAAAGCAGAAGCATCATAGATGAAAAAAGTAACGAACGCGCTTGTTCTCATTCTCGATGAAGAGCTGGGCGAAGCGGATCTGCTCGTCCCTGTTGTCGATGGAGGCCTGCACCGTGGGATCGACCGTCTGAAATGGGAAGAATTAGAATGGAGAGAAGAGAACCCGTTTTTATCTTCCAAAAAGCAGCTTTTAACTGCCAAAATGCAGGTCAAGCGGCCTATGATTGTCAAAGCGGCTTTTTATTGAAAAAATCAGTTCAGGCGGCCTATGGTTGCCAAAAAGCGGCGTTTAATTTCCAAAAAACAGGTCAAGTGGCCTTTGATTGTCAAAAAGCGGCTTTAATTTTTAAAAAGTAGGCCAAGCTGCCTTTGGTTGCCAAAAAGCGGCTTTCAAAAAAGTGGGTCAAGCAGCTTTTTATTTTATTTTTTAAAAACAGGAAGTAGCCTTTGATTGTCAAAAAAGCGGCATTTAATTTTTTTAAAATAGTAGGTCAAGCGGCCTTAGGTTCCCGAAAAGCAGCTGTTAATTCCAAAAAGCAGGCCAAGTGGCCTGTGGCTGCCGAAAGCAGATTTTAACTTGAAATTTTTAAGTTAGAAAAGCTGCTCAACCGGTAAAAGCAGACGAATCAGCCTTTGGTTGGCAAAAAGCGCCTTTAATTGCCAAAACGCAAATAAAACGGCCAGTTGTTGCCAAAAAGCGGCTTTTATTTGAAAAAAAGCAAGTAAAGCGTCGTATGGTTGGGGTCTCCTCTGTGTCTCTAACCAACGAGAGAGAGAGAGAGAGAGAGAGAGCAACTACCTTCTCCATCAGATGCTCCAGCTTGTATCGAATGTGCATGTGCGTGGACCAGGGGCAGCCACAGGTACGGCACTTGTCGATATCCAACGCCATCGCCCAGCAGTTCTGGAGATCCGTATTCGGGCAGAGGGAGACCTAAACAGCCTCATTTAGGCTCCAAAATGAAGCAGAAAGCACCTGTACTCCCTGAAGGTAGCAGTGCTCGTGGCACTCCGTCTTGTAGATCGTCTCCATGGCGGCATTCGGATTGGAAGAGAACCTCTTGTATTCCACGCAGTTCTTGGCGGTGCAGACGGTGATCGGGTAGTCGATCTCTTTGGCGATGATCTTCACCTGAAAGAGAGAGAGAGAGTTCAGGCCGCTTTCCGCTTTTCCGGCAACCTGAGGCCGCTTTCCGCTTTTTCTGGGAACCTCAGGCCGCTTTCCGCTTTTTTCTGGGAACCTCAGGCTGTTTTCCACTTTTTTTGGCGACCTCAGGCCACCATCCGCTTTGGGGAAAAAATGGGAGAAATCACTGAAATTTTACTTAAAATTTGAATTTTTGGAAAGCAAGATCCGGGAGGAGTCGCAGAAATCGGCGATCCGCTTCGAACGAGCCACTTCTCTCCTGGCCATGGCTAAACAGCAAGTCTCCCTGTCGCAGGACAGTCTGAATAGGGAGAAAATGGTCTCTCCCGAGTGTTTGGAGGTAGGTCAAATGGAGGAAGATCAAGAGATCACGGGGCGATGGAGTGATGAGCCAAAAAGAATTGAAGCAAAACAGAAATTTTATGGATTTTGGTAACCTCAGGGCGCTTTCCGCTTTTCCGGCAACCTAAGGCCGTTTTCCGCTTTTTCTGGGAACCTCAGGCAGCTTTCCGCTTTTTTCTGGGAAACTTAGGCTGTTTTCCGCTTTTTTTGGCGACCTCAGGCCACCATCCGCTTTTTGGCAGCCTCAGGCCGCTTTCCGCTTTTTCTGGCAACCTCAGGCCGCCTTCCGCTTTTTTCTGGGAACCTCAGGCTGTTTTCCGCTTTTTCTGGCAACCTCAGGCCGCTTTCTTCATCTTCTGAGATTACCTGATCCACGTAGAGCCTGCCCTCCAGGTCCTTTCCGTTCTTCATGTAGTCCTCGATCTCCGCCAGTTTGTCCTCGATCAGTTTCACATTGGTCAGCTGGTTCTTGGCGATCTCGGCCAGCGGACGAGCCAGCGCCACGACGACGGCGCGGATGTTGTTCACACATAGGGTCTCATTAACATTGTGCACGGGGAGGTCGGAGATCCTTTTGAAGAGCCTAAAGGAGAGAGGGATTACTGTAGAAGTTAGATGGAGAGAGTCACCTGAAGGTCTCCTCAACGGTCTTAACCCAGCTGCCGTTGAAGTTCTCGATATCCTTGTCCTCGAATTCGGCGCCTTCGCGAAGAGCACACAGGAAGCGGAAGCTCTCGTTGTCGAAGCAGAACATGGTCTCACTGAAAAATCAATCGATATTTTCGAAATGGAGCACGTTATTATTTTTTTAAATATCAAAAGACCCACTAGTTATCGATTTTCGAAAAAATCGTCATTCACGACCTTATAAAAAAAAATAATGGGCTCTATCCTGGAGTAGCAGTCCTTAAAAAAATTATTTTTATTATATTTTATGTTTGCAATGTTTTCGTTCGTTTTCTTTTATATTTTCGACATTTTCAGTAGATTTTCTCTCTTTCTTGTCCTTTGATCTCTCTCTCTCTCTCTCTGGACAAGAAAGAGAGAAAATCTACTGAAAGTGTCGAAAATATAAAAGAAAACGAACGAAAACATTGCAAACATAAAATAGAATAAATTTTTTTTTAATTTTTAACTTTGAAACCTAGCTCGGCAGTGGAAGCGGCCTTTGGTTGCCAAAAGCGGCATTAAATTAATCTAATGAAATTATTCGGGGAAGCCGCTACCAACCTGGTCAACGGGATGCTGATTCCCCTGTTCTTCTCCAATTCCTTCAGATGGGCCTCCAGGGTGGGCAGGGTGTCTCCAGGCCGGTAAAGCGTCTGCCGGGCGTTGGTGAAGCAGAAGAGAATGTTCTTGGCGGCAGACACGTGGAGATGAGCCAACAGCTCATTGATGCAGTAGCGGAAGGTCAGCGTCAGCTTCGACTCGTTCGGCTTCAGAAGAACGCAGATCGCGTGGATCTCACTGAAAGTCATTTTTTAAAGTGAAAAATGTGAATTTCATTGAAAATTTCATGTTTTTCATGATTAAAAAAATGAGATTTTACACTTAAAAATAGAGAAATACCTAAAATCGGCGATAAAGTTGAGGATTTTGGTAAAATTCATCTTCTCCTGGTCGACTCCACGGACGTCGCCGACTCCAGGGGTGTCGATGATACGGACTTCTTTCCCCAGGAGAATACGTAGGACTTGGGGGCCTGAAAGTGATATTATTGGTCGATTGAACCGCTTTTTGACAATAAAAGCGGCTTTTTGGTAATTAAAGCGGCTTTCAGAAATTGAATCCGTATTTTGGCAATAAAAGCCGCTTTTTGGCAATTAAATCCGGTTTTTACCAATGTAAGCGGCTTTTTGGTAATTAAAGCGGCTTTCAGAAATTGAATCCGTATTTTGGCAATAAAAGCCGCTTTTTGGCAATTAAATCCGGTTTTTACCAATGAAAGCGGCTTTTTGGTAATTAAAGCGGCTTTCAGAAATTGAATCCGTATTTTGGCAATTAAATCCGGTTTTTACCAATAAAAGCCGCTTTTTGGTAATTAAAACGGCTTTCAGAAATTGAATCCGTATTTTGGCAATAAAAGCCGCTTTTTGGCAATTAAATCCGGTGTTAACGATTCCACGACCATTCACCCGGAGGATGAATAACGACTATTCATCTCATAAACGACAATTCATCCGCGACTTTTCATCCCCGCGAAACGACAATTCATCCTAATAGGGGCAACATAACAAAAATTGATCAGATCACACGAGGTTATGGGAGTTCAGCGCGACAATCTTGCGGAGATACAGAAGAATGAGGTTCCTCACGGCGTGACGAGGCGGATGTGAAAGGCGATGGGCTCCGCGACGCGACCCCTCCGCGTCGCGTGCGAGAAATAGCGTTGATTTCGACGAGACCCAGAGAAAGGCACTCTGCGTTTCCTCGAAATCCATGCTATTTCTCGTCCGAAGAGGCTACAAAATGGTGAGCTTTTGTCGCGGAGCCCATCGTCTTTTGCCTCCCTAGCCGCCCCTTCTTTAATTGAGTCGTCACGCCGTGTCCTGTCAGGTTTTGTGATGGTGTAGGAGTCGTGGAAGGAACGTATCTCCCCATCCAGCAGGATCATCTTCTGTTTTTCATTTGGAAGGGGTGTTTGGAGTGTACGCGGGGCCCCCACCCCGCGGATTTGTTTGTGAAAAAAAAAATGATCGGATGTATAAGGTGAAACAGGAATTAAAATAAGTACATAAAATTTAGTTTTTTGATTGGACGTACAAAAAAAATTTCCATTTGGACGTATAAAAAACTATTTCGACGGACGTATAAAACTGACACTTTTACGGATGTATAAAAAAAGTTGACGTACAAAAAAATTCGCGGACGTATAAGGTGATAAAGAGCCATTAAAAAATCCGGTAAAATTGTGAAAATATGGCAAAAATATAAAACATGACCAATTCATCAAAAATCCGACAAAACCAAAAAATCCGGTAAAATTTCAAAGTCCGGTATTATTTTTAAGGTCCGGTAAAATGGTAAAAAAATCCGGTAATTTTGAAAGGTCTGGTAATATTCCTTAAAATCCGGTAAACCAGGATTGAACCCAACAGTCTTCAGAAGATACATTATTATGCGGGGGATGAATCGGATGATTTGTTGTTATCCGCGGGTGAATTGTCGCAGGTGAATTGTCGTTTGTGTGTGCGGGTGAATTGTCGTCATCGGCGTATGAATTGTCGCGGATGAATTGTCGTTAAACCGGTTTTTACCAATGAAAGCGGCTTTTTGGTAATTAAAGCGGCTTTCAGAAATTGAATCCGTATTTTGGCAATTAAATCCGGTTTTTACCAATAAAAGCGGCTTTCAGAAATTAATCCGTATTTTGGCAATAAAAGCCGCTTTTTGGCAATTAAATCCGGTTTTTACCAATGTAAGCGGCTTTTTGGTAATTAAAGCGGCTTTCAGAAATTAAAGCCGCTTTTTGCAATTAAATACGTATTTTGCCAATAAAAGCCGCTTTTTGGCAATAAAAGCCGCTTGAACAGCTATTGACAACCATAGGCCGCTTGGATTGCTATCAGATTACGGTAGACAGTATTACAGTACCTGAGTGGAAGACTGTCCCTCCACCGTATTCTCATTCTCGCCGTCGCCTCCTCGCTCGACCTTGACCGTAGGATCGCACTCGATCCTCATCCTGTTGTACTGTAATCTCGAAATAAGTACCGAAACCCAAAAAAGATACGTCCTGATCCGTGTGGGTGAAGTAGGTCTTGATCAGAATCTCCACATCGTTGTTGCGGGCCTCGTGGATCGATCCGTACTTCAGGTAGTTGATCAGGCCGTTGATGAAGGTGGACTTGCCCACGCCCGTCTCTCCCAGGATGAGGATGGTCAGGGTGTCCGGGAGCCTGAAAAATGAAGAATTAGAATACAATGTTTGTTTTTCCTCTGCGTCTCTAACCAACTGTCTGTCTCCTCTGCGTCTCTAATGTTGTGTGGGTTGGGAGGGAGAACCCGAAAAATTTTCTGGGGCAAAAATTTTCCTTTTTGTTCTTTAGAAAAGTAAAAACATGTCCAATTAGGTTTTTAAAAATGGAGAAATTAAAACAGCACTTTTTAAACGATTTAAAAATATTTATTTTAAAAAACATTTAATCTTTTTTTAATTCCTTAATTTTTGGTTTTCATGATTTTTTCTTGCTGCTATTTTTACTATTTTGTATTATCCACATTAAAAAAATCTTTAAATTGCTATATATTTTTTTTAATTTTCTGTTTTAAAACGAAAACTAAAGAAATAAAAAATTAAATTTAAATATTTAAAAAAATTAATGGTTTAAAAAGTTTTCCATACTTAAAATCCTAAATAGGCAATTCTTTATTTTTTTTTAAATAGGGCCCAGAAAAATTTTCGGGTCTGCCCCAACTACCGGCCTCCTCTGCGTCTCTAACCAACTGTTTTCTCTGCGTCTCTCCCTAACTGTTTTCTCTGCGTCTCCCACCGTCTGTTTTATCTGCCTCTGCGTGTCTAACAAACTGAATGCCGTCTCTGCGTCTCTAACCAGCGTCACTAGACGCCTTTTCTCTGCGTCTCTCCATTCAGAACACTATTTCCACCCCAGTACGCAAAATGTCGTGCGAACGAAAATGTCTCTCGCTGATCCAAGAGACAGTACAGTAAGCCACCAACTTGGCCAAAATGCCGCTGTCGATGTTCGGAGCGACGAAGGTGGCGTCCATGTCAGAATCCTCCTCCTCCTCTTCTGAGTCAATCTCCGAGACATCCATCGATTCGAGCGAAGACCTAAAAAACGCAAAAATTAGAATTCACGCTAATAAAATCTGACAAATTGAGGCTCGAAGCCTGAGTAGAAGTGTTCAGATGACTCTTCCTGCCACGGATGGTAGAATTGGCGCTAGAAGTGGCAGAGGCGGCGGCCCTCGGCTTGGCAACCACCTAAAATTCCAATTTTATACACGCTAAATTCAAATCTGAGATGAATTCTCGGCTCTATCCTGGATTAGCGGTCCATAAAAAAGTTGAAAATTAAAAAAAAAAATTCGTCACTTTCAGTAGATTTTCTCTTTTTCTCCTTTGATCTCTCTCTCTTGGATTAGAAAAGAAGAGTAGAAGATGGGCGGAGATATCAAAGGGCAAGAAAAAGAGAAAATCTACTGAAAATCTCATCTCGAAAATATAAAAGAAAACGAACCAAAACATTGCAAAAATTGAAATATAAAAAATAATATTTTTTTAATATTTTTTTTCAATTTTCAACCTTTTTATTGGACCGCTAATCCAGGATTGAGCCGAATTCTCTGGATAAAAACTAGCTCGTAAGGTAAAAACGAACCGGCTTGGTGTCATTGACGGGGTTGGACTTCTTCCACAGATCGTAGGCGTCGCGGACCTCGTCCTCCTCCTTCTCAACCAGCTTCTCCAGCGAAGTGAGGGCTCCGTTGTCCAGAAGACGCCTCATCAGCTTCCTCTTCCTCTCATCCGCCACCAGATCCAGGAAGTCGTCGGGGAGCGCCTGCAAATGGAGGAATTAGCAGACTGGACGTGGTAGGGAGGAGGTCAAGCGGTCTCTGGTTGCCAAAAAGCGGCTTATAATTGTTAAAAAAGCGGGTTTAATCGCCAAAAAGCGGCTTTTTTGTTGGTTTAACAGCGGGTAATACTTTCCAAAAAATGCGGATTTTAATTGCAAAAAAGCGAATTCTAATTTCCAAAAAAGCGGCTTTTAATTGAGAAAAATGGGGCTTTAATCGCCAAAAAAGCAGGTCAAGCGGTTTTAATTGCTAAAAACGGAATTTAATTGTTTAAAAAGAGGATTTTAACTGCCAAAAAAGCGGCTTTTAATTGAAAAAAAACAGCTTTAAATTTTAAAAAAAGCAGGTCAAGCGGTTTTAATCGCTAAAAGAACGGAATTTAATTGTTAAAAAAGCGGTTTTTAATTGCTAAAAAAGAGCTTTTAATTGCTGAAAAAGCGGTTTTTAATTGCTAAAAAAGAGCGTTTAATTGCTGAAAAAGCGGCTTTTAATTGCTGAAAAAGCGGCTTTTAATTGCTTAAAAAAGCGGGTTTTAATTGCTAAAAAGGAGCTTTTATTTATAATAAGCGGATTTTAATTGCTAAAAAAAGCGGGTTTTAATTTTCAAAAAAGCGGCTTTTAATTGAAAAAAAGCAGGTAAAGCGGCCTTTGGTTACAAAAAAGCGGTTTTTAATTACCAAAAATGGGGTTAGAGACATGGGCAGGCAGTTTTGATACGCAGAGGGGCAGGCTAGAGACGCAGAGAAGACAGAGACGGTTAGAGACGCATATGAGCCATTCACCTCCTTCTCGCCCTTGAACTCCTTCCACACCCTGAAGGCCTCGCGGACCTCCTGCTCCTCCTTGGCCACCATTCTCTCCACCGCCGGCAGCGATCCAGCCTCCAGAAGGCGCCTCATCAGATTCCTCTTCCTCTCATCAGCCACCAGTTCGAGAAAGTCGTCCTCAGTGCACTCATCCGAATCCTATAACAATGATGGTTCCAGCTAAAGAATAGGTAAAAACTCACGGAGCCATCGCTCTTGCTCTCCTTCCAGCTGGCGTAGGCCGCCTTCACCTCCTCCGTCTGTTTGTCGATCATTTTCTCCAGAGAAACGTAGTCTCCCCGGTCCATCAGTCGCTTCATGATCTTCTTCTTCGGCTCAGCGACCAGCTCCAGGAAGGAGTCCTCTGAGGGCTCCTTAAAATAGCCAATATTTGGACCATTTCCCGAGTTTTGACGGTAATTTTAGTGGAAATTTGAATTTTAAAGACCTGATTCATATATAATTTTCATATTTAAAATGCTAACCTCATCGGTGAGCTTCAGCAGCTTGAGCAGAAGCTCCGTGTCTTCGATCAATCCCTCCAGCAGGGAGAACTTCACATCGTCATCGAGGGCGTCTTCGGTCAGAATCTCACGGACCTCCTCCTTCACGTCGGCCGGAACCGATTTCAGCAGTTTGTCCATCTGAAAACCAATTTTTTGTTTAAAAAAAAAACTAAAAATGAGAATTAAACTAAGTAAAATATCATTCTACTCATTTAATTCCGTTTGCAACCTCTGGGAATAGAGATTATCCGATTATTGATTAATTTTCCCACAAAATTAGCTTAATAACGAGTCTTGATTGAAGAAAATGCAAGAAATACCGATCGAAAAGGAAAATAAAAACCATGGCCATATTTTAATCCAACGAAATATCCAAATTACGGCGATTACATAAGACTGCGCGGCAGCCCCGTCTGCCAGGCACTATGCTAATCTGATTACGCGACATAGGATCCGTGACCCCACCCCCGACGAAGGATCCGAGTGGGGTCGACAAAGGATCCGCGACAAAGCATCCGTAAGTGGCGTCAAAGGATCCGCACCTGGTAAAGGACCCTCGGTGATCCGACAAAGGATCCGCCAATTTTTATTATTATTACTGAGGCGTAGTCAACATAATATATTAATTACTGATTATATTTCAGCCGTAGCGGATCCGCGGCCAATATATTATTTAGAAACAAATATTTGATGGAGCCCAACAATTTCAATGGCTATTTACCTAAAAAGACATTTTACATTACTTAAAGGGACCATCAGCCTCAAATACACGGCTAATTCTGTGCTAATCAGTCCATTTGTGAGAAACCGATGCTTGGAGCGCTGTTGGAGAAAATTAATCTAATTGAATTGGAGAATTCGCATAACAGCGATCCTCATTTTAAAAAGGAGGCTGATGGTCCCTTTAAAAAAAGTTGTATTTTTCAGAGGAGTGTGAACTCAAAGGGTGATATCATATACTAGAGCACTAGAGGACAGCCGGTCTGCTCACGAAATGTTCTGCTTGCTGACTTCCACGCTTTTTGAGTTTGCAAACAAATTTGTGATCGAGCGGCCACAAACAAAATAGAATACAGTCACTCAAAATACATGGCTACCCACAACGGAAAAACTGTGAAATCGGCTCTTGGACTACAAGTGTATAGCCCCAAGTTTCCGTTGTTGTATGAGTTGACTGTAGGACAAGAACCAGTTGATGGACCGCGCCCATCAGCTGAGTCTTTCCCTGGTATTTAGACGGTGCCCATAAAACTTGAAAATGCGAGGATACTCTTTTTGGATACTTCCACCACGCTTGAATTCATCTTGGCGGCATATTCAAAGGGAAAATTAGTATATTTGTCACCATTAACGCCTCAGTGGGGTACCCTACGGATGAAATATAATCAGTAATTAATCTATTTTGTTGACTACGTCTCAGTAATAACAAAAAACTGGCGGATCCTTTGTCGGGTCACCGAGGATCCTTTGCCCATTTCGGATCCTTTATCGCTCATACACGGATCCCTTCTACCTATGGATCCATTGTCGCCATAGCGCGGATCCTCTGTCGCGGATCCTTTGTCCACGGATCCTCTGTCGGTAAACCTGCTAATCTTACGTAAGGAAACATTTCAATACTGCGCGGCAGCCCTAATCGATCGATTCTTCTTTATTGCCTATGAGTTTGTTTGTTTCCATTTTCTTTTTATAATCTAGCGTTCTTTAGGTTTGTTTCTGATTTTTAAATTTATATAGCAACAAATTCACATTTTCTCTTGGGGAAACCTCGAGTTGCTTTAAAAAATAGCATTTTTTTGGCTTTTAGATGCCTTTTTCACCCATTTTTAAAAGGTATTCTTGCCTTTTCAGACCATGTCTTGGTTGAGTAACGCCTTCTTCGGCAAGAGTGTGAAGAGCGACAAGGACGAGGCGAAGGAGCAGCAGGCCGTTCCTGAAATGGTAAGTTCCGCGCTTTTACGCCCTTAATTATGCTGTAATTTAAAAAAAATTGAATTGTTTGATGGTTTTGATCTTTTAAAATACCTATAACGGTGAAATATAGCCAAATTGGGAGTAAAATTAAAACCTACGTAATTGGTCAAGTCAGCCGCGTCTGTCCTGCATTTACAAGCGTCTTTTGGTCACTATCGGAGAAAATTAATCAATTTAATATGACAACATTCTAATTTTTATTCTTCAGACCGGCTCCCCTTTCTCCTTCTTGGATGGGGTCCCCCAGGACCGGGTGGACATCGTCCACGCCGTGATCAAGTCCACCCTGCCGGCGCAGGAGAAGAACGACGTCTTGGAGTGCCTTTTGAAGGGCGAGCCGCCGCTTTACGAGAAGTACCTGGCCTGGGGAAATCAGGTAAGCCTTAAAAAATGAAAAAAAAATCGAGGCTAAATTCAATATTTCAGCTGTGGAAAGTGCCCCCGAGTGAGCTGAAGAACATGATGTCTGAATCGGATCTGAAGGCCGTCTGCGAATCGCTGGCCAGGGAGAACTACACCCGAGCCATCACCTTAGGATTCCAGAATTCCGAAGCTGCAGGAGATATCATTCGTCACTACGTAAATAAGGTATTTTTCTGTTAAAAGCCTAGAAACTTATATTTTTAGGTGGAGAATAAGCAACGGACCGATCTGGTGATGGAGGAGGCCGCGAAGATGTTAGTACATTCGATTTTTATCGATTCGAAGTCATTTTTATTGATTCAAAATGAGTTTATCGATTAGAAATCCTAGCTGGACATTTTCAAGCACACGCCGTTCTCTGCGTCCGCATTTAAATTATTCTAAATTTTTAATGCATTTGGTACGCAATCATCCGTGCGAAAGAAAATGATTGCCTAGAAGCGTCCACCTTAAAGGACTAATTTAATTCGAAGCATTGAAATCGGTCCTTAAACGATTTTACAAGTTCCGCCCACGGAAGTGTAAAACTTTGGGTCTCACTTCGGAAAAAAAACTGCTATTGGTCCCACAGCGAAAATAAAAATCCTGATAGTTTGTACTTCTCCTGGCTATGAACCAAGGTATTCTGATCTCTTTTTGATCACCTAAGCTAATTTTAGTGTCTCCCACAACACCTCCTTCGAGATCGTCCCTCCCTCTTCTGCTACCATCAGTTCTGAAAAGTATTTCGGGTCCGAAGCAGCTGGAAATTCGTTAATTTCAGGCCCATCTACACGTCGGAGCTCACCTACCGTAGGGATATTCAGAAGGTCATCGGAGGTCTTCAGAAGACGTGAGAGATGGCTTGGAAGTCTAATAATTAGCGATCAATTTATAGGACTACGGTCGACACTAACCCGCTGGATTCGGCCGTCGACGCCATCTACGGGCAGGAACCTCTCACTCCTGAGAAGCTCTGGGAGACCACTTACAATGCTAATTACACTCCGTAAGTTGTCGGAAAGAAAAAGCGGCCTGAGGTCGCCATAAAAAGCGGAAGGCGACCTGAGGTCACCATAGAAAGCGGACTGAGGTTGCCAGAAGAAAGCGAAAGGCGGCCTGAGGTCAGCAGAAAAAGCGGAAAGCGGCCTGAAGTTGCCAGAAAAAGCGGCCTGAGGTTGCCAGAAGAAAGCGAAAGGCGGCCTGAGGTTACCAGAAAAAGCGGAAGGCGGCCTGCGGTCAGCAGAAAAAGCGGAAGGCGGCCTGAGGTTGCTAGAAAAAGCGGAAAGCGGCCTGAAGTTGCCAGAAAAAGCGGCCTGAGGCATGATAAAAATCGGAAGGCGCCCTGAGGTAACCAGAAAAATCAAAAAGCGGCCTAAAGTCGCTAGAAAAATCATTGCGTACAACCTTTTCGAATACACGCCAATTTTCACGCTATCTTCTGCTTCTATCAATTTTTTTAAAATATCTACCTGAAATAAATTTAATTTAAACATAAATTAGTTTTATTAGAATTTTAAAAAATTTGTAAAAAAAAAATTCTAAAATTTAAAAAAATGAGGAAAAATCGACGTTAATTCAATTTCTTTTTCAGGAGTCCCAAGAGCTATGCTTCGGCCACTGCTGGTGACACCTCCGCTTCCTCCTTCCTCTTCCCGTCGACGTTTCCTAGCAAGGAGAAATTCATCCTCAGAGGCTCCGGAGTGGGAACCTCTCCGGCCTCTCCGTCGCTTTTTCTGAAGTCTCACGCCACCACCGAAGTCTCGTCCCGCTCGAAGTCTCCTCCGCCTTTCCTGAATCTCCCTCTCGGCCCCAGTGTCATCAATCAGAGGAAGAGGACCCTGTCTCCGTTGAAATCTCCTCAGAAGAAGGAGAAGGAGGAGATCCCGAAGCTGCCGGAAGTGGCTCCTCGCTCCAGAGCTCCTCAGAAGCTCGAGAAGGCTCTGAATATCGAAATTCCGAAGCCAAAATCTCCCGAGAAGCCGAAGGAACCCTCCCTGAACATCCTCCTCCTGGGAGAGACCGGCGTCGGAAAGACGACCTTCATCAACGGATTGGCCAACTACTTGAAGTACCAGACGATGGACGACGCCCAGAAGGGAGAGGCCACCGTCCCTGTGCCTGCCGCCTTCATCATGGCTGATAAGGTCAGTTTTTGGTCGTTTGTATTCAGAAATCGTGATTTTCAGAAGAACAAGGCTCGGGTGATCCGCGTGGAAGCGACTGGAGGAGGAGCCTTGGTTAAGGAGAATGAGCTTCTGGAGAACAAGGGAATGTCCTGCACTCAGGTAGAGTGTCTGGTTGCCTGCCTCTGGCTCTTCTGCGTCTCTAACCAATTGCCTCCTTCCAGGTAGTGTTTGGTTGTCTGAATCTAACAACCGATCTGCCTCCTCTGCGTCTCTACCAAACTGTCTAGTTTCTATGCGTCTATAAAAAATTCTATCTCTTCTCTGTGCCTCTAACCAAATCCCTGTCTCTATGCGTCTCTAACTAACTGTCTGCTTTCTTTGTGTCTCTAACCAATTCTCTCTCTTCTCTGCGTCTCTAACCAACTACCTGCTTCCTCCGAGTCTCTCACCCACACTCCTTTCCATTCCTCTGGGTCTCTAACCAACTGTCTAGTTTCTCTATGTCTCTAACCAATTGCCTCTTTCCTCTGCGTCTCTAATCGACTGCCTGGTTTCTCTGCCTCTCTAGCCGTCTGGTTTCTCTGCGTCTAACCAACTGGCTTTATCTGCGTCTTTAACTAATCAATTCTCTGTGCCTCTAACCAAATCCCTGTCTCTTTGCGTCTCTAACCGACTGGCTGCTTTCTTTGTGTCTCTAACCAATTCTCTCTCTCCTCTGCGTCTCTGGCCATGTCTAGTTTATCTGCGTCTCTACCCAACTCGTCTTCTCTAGCCATCTGTATGTCGTCTCTGCGTCTCTAACCATTGTCTCTTTCCTTTGCGTCGCTAACTGTCTGGTTTCTCTGCGTCTTTAACAAACGATTGTTTTTCATCTGCGTCTCTAACCAATTGCCTCTTTCCTCTGCGTCTCTAATCGACTGCCTGGTTTCTCTGCCTCTCTAACCGTCTGGTTTCTCTGCCTCTAACCAACTGGCTTCATCTGCGTCTCCAACTCAACGTTGGTCGTCTCTGCGTCCCTAACCAACTCTCTCTCCTCTCTAACATCCCCCTAAACTTTTCGTTTCAGGACCCGGTTACTCACACCCTTCGTTGGCCGGTGAATGGAGTGGAAAAACTGGTGAAGATCATCGACACGCCCGGCATGAACGAAACCCGCGGACCGGAACAGGACGAGAAGAACTTTGACAAGATTCTGAAGCACATCAGAGGAGTGGGGTGAGTTTCAGAGACGCAGAGAAGACATACAGTTGGTTAAAGACGCAGAGGAAAGGCAGACATGGTTAGAAACAGAGAAAGACAGCCGGTTAGAGACGCAGAGAATCCGTATTTCAGTGAGCTGCATCCTGATGAAGCCGAATGAGTCCAAGTTCACCGTCGCCTTCCGCTCCTGTCTGGACAATCTCCTCGTGAAGCTGCACAAAAGCGCCACCGACAACATCCTCTTCTGCTTCACGAACACACGGTCCACGCTCTACCGTCCCGGAGACACCCTGTCCACCCTGCACGAGTACCTGAAGAAGGTCGAGAAGGAGAGCGGAGTCATCATAACCGCCGACAAGTGAGCTTATTTTAGATTATAGTTTTAATTGAATTGAAGTTTTAATTGAATGGATTAAATTGGAATTTTAGGAATAAATTAGCATTTTAGGAACAACATCCTCTGCTTCGACAACGACTGCTTCCGGTATCTGTGCGTCCTCCGCGTCTCTCCCAAGGATAGGACCGAATCGAGCTTTGCCACCTTCTCCGAGGGATGGATGCATAATGTGCAGGAGTCGGCAAAGTAGGGTTTCACCGCTATATGCTGATTAGGGTGACCTCAGACCGCCTTCCGCTTTTTCTGGAGACCTCAGGCCGCCTTTCGCTTTTTCGACTGACCTCAGGCCGCTTTCTGCTTTTTTTCGTAGCCTCAGGCCGCCTTCCGCCTTTTCTGGCGACCTGAGGCCGCTTTCCGCTTTTCCTGGCGACCTGAGGCCACTTTCCGCTTTCTATGGCTACCTCAGGCCGCTTTTTTCTGGCGACCTCAGGCCGCCTTTCGCCTTTTCTGGAGACCTCGCCGCTTTCAGATGGCTTAAACCTAACTAACTTTTCAATTTTCCAGACTTCTGATGAAAGTGGAGGGTCTGACGCCGCACGTGGCCGAAGACACCGTGAGCATCACCAACACCCGCAAGTTGGTCACCGCCCTGGCCCGTCCATTGGCCGAGATCGCCAAGAACCATCTGGTGAACAAGAAGCTCATCGAACAGAGGATCCAGGAGGTTGTTTCTATCCAATTTCTTCTGAATCCCTCCCTTTTAGATCGAGAATTTGGACAAGACGGGCAGTTCCCTCGCCGGCTGCATGAACAAGAAGCAGGTTTCGGCTGTGATCTACCTCGCTAATTAAAGTCATTTTAGGTCGTCATGGTGGCCAAGCAACTGCCCAAGCCTAGGACCATCTGTACCGCTCCTTCTTGCTCCACTGAAGAGAAGATCAACCAATTTGAGACCCGCAGGATTCCGAAAGTCATCTGCCACGACAAGTGCTATCTGACGGGCTCGCAGGTGAATTCACCTTGGAAAATCTTGTTTTTTTTTGTATTGAAAAAGCGGATTTTTACCTTAGAAATCAATTTTTTTACCTAAAATAATCATAAATTTGCCCTTTTTCAGAATCAGAGCGTGAATAACAGTGCTCTCGCCGACTGCTCCGCCTTCAGGAATGGAAAGTGCACCAAGTGTGGCTGTGACTGGAAGCTCCACATGCACATCACCTACGAATTTTTGAAGGACTTGCAGGCGGTTAGGGCCTTAACTTTTCTCCAAGTTAAGGTTGTTTAGGTTTTCGACAAGGAGGCTATGGGGAGGCTGATGAAGTGCAAGGACAAGAAGGCGAGGGCGGAGATGCTGCTGAATGAGGAGAGGGAGAAGGTTAGGGAAATGCCTTGTTAGAGACGCAGAGAAGGACAGACAGTTGGTTAGAGACACAAGAGTAGAGAGGCTAGAGACGCAGAGGAAGGCAGAGATACTGGTCTTTAGAGACGCAGATAAACCGGGCAAGTGGGTAGAGACGCAGAGGAGAATGATAATTAGTGTCGCAGAGAAACCAGACAGGCGGTTAGAGACGCAGAGGAGAATGCTGGTTAGAGACGCAGAGAAACCAGACGGGCGGTTAGAGACGCAGAAAGACCAGGCAGTTTGTTAGAGACGCAGAGAATCAGACAGAAGGGTTAGAGACGCAGAGGAGAGAGGCAGATGGTTAGAGACGCAGAGAAACCGGACAGTTGGTTAGAGACGCAGAGGAGATGCAGTTGGCTAGAGACGCAGAGACGGCAGACAGGTGGTAAGATATGCAGAGAAACCAGACAGTCTGTTACATTATAGAGGCTGAGGGATACAGAAAGTTGGTTAGAGACGAAGAGGAAGGGCTGCTGGTTAGAGACGCAGATGAAATAAACATTTGGTGAGAGACGCAGAGACGGCAGACATTCGGTTAGAGACAGTCAGTTGGTTAGAGACGGAGAGGAAGACCATTGGTAAGAGACGCAGAGGAGAGGCAGTTGGTTAGAGACGCAAAGAATACATACACTTGGTTAGACGCAGAGATATCAGACACTCGGTTTGAGACGTAGAGTACCCCTCATTTCCAGATGGAGGAGTTGGTCCGTGAATTGGACCACATCCGCGAAGTCACCGCCGAATTCAACATCTTCCTCTGCGCCAATTCCATGAAGCTCACCTGCGATCCCTACGCCGACTACTTGGAGTACCTCATCCGGGAGGAGGTATCTTTTCCTCTATTTTCACCTTTTTAATTAGCTTTGTAACCTTAAAATCTAATTTTTCTTCAATAAAATCTCAATTTTCCAGGAGGAGAAATTCTCCGCCGGTGGCTGCGAGGAGCTGCTCTACGAGTTCTGGGACGTCCAGGAGAAGTACAAGAAGAGGGTGAGCCACATCAAGGAGGCCATCGACAACAACAGGCGTTCTGCCGCCACCACTTCCCAGGTTTCTTGGCTTCTGAAGACTTGGCTAATTGGAGGTTTCAGCTGAAGAACATGATCGACAACCTCGGCAAGCTGAAGCAGTGCGGAAGCCTCATCTGCAAGGTCAAGGAAATCCAGGCTTCTGGAGAACCCGGTGATCAGGTTAGGCTTCTTTCCCTGCGGGACCCATGAAAATTGAGGATTTTGGGCAGTTTTGGTTACCTTAAAACCTAGAAATTTGAATTTTACAATAACAACTATTTCAGGACGATGGCGAGGAGACCCAGCTGCTCTCCGATGACTTCTCCAAGAACGTCGGCCTCGGACCGAATGGAAAGAAGCCCTCCGATAAATCGAATGGAAAGAAGCGCGTCGGTCGTCGCTAAGTGATTCTGGATCCCTTGTTGTCAATTTGTCAATCTTGTTGTACATAAATGCTTTCAAACCTTGAAATTCGGAGGTCAAATTCCAGAAAAATGATCGGTTGGGACAAGCTCTAGGATTGAATAAACCATAAAGTTCTCGTTTTTTTTTAAACAGAGCAATCTTTTATGCATGCACACATGGAAAAAGTAAACTACCAAAATTGCAAGTGGATAAAAAAAACGAAAATGTTTTTAGTCAAAAACGATTTCATGGACTTTTCTAAATGCTAAAGTGTCCGACTCAGCGGTCATGAAGGCTTTATAAACAGTTGGCATATCCACGAATTGGACTCTAGTGGCCCTTAGATCCTTTGATTAACTTCCCAACATTGTTAAATTCCGCCGGTTTTCCATGTCTACATAGTTTTTGTTGATTTACTTGATTTTTTTTTGAGTTTCGGATAAATACGGTTGTAACGGCTCTAAGGCCTTTTGGTAGAGAGAGAGAGAGAGAGAGAGAGAAAGAGAGGAAAGAGAGAGAGAGAGGGAGAGAGAGAGAGAGAGAGAGAGAGAGAGGAAAGAGAGAGAGAGAGGGTATCTTGCTCAATATCGTAATCCATAATCCCGGTCAAATTTTATCTTTTTACGGAGATGTTGATGGTGGTTTTGTTGGATCGGCTAAAATGTTTTGTGATGAGAAACACAAAAAATCCAATTTGCCCGTGAAAATTGATGGATTCCAGGCCAAAAAGCTGTTTTTCGTTGAAATTTTTTGATTTTTCGTGTAGTTTACATCAACTAATCGAAAATTATTAATTCTGGTTACATTACATTTTAAAAATTACAGTTAAAACATATTCTGAGGTTATTTCATCAAAAAAGCTCTTGTTTCGCAAGTTTTAGCCATTTTGTTCCAATTCCGTTGATATCGGAGGAAGAAACGGGGCGGGCGCCGTCTGACTGTCTGCGCCCTCCGAGCGAGAGATTTCTGCCAAACGCGCGTCCTGCATCTGCAGCGCCGCTGCACGGGCCTAGATAAGCGGCGTCATTTCACCAGCTTGCATGAAGCAGTTGGAACTATTAGCGTCAGCCGTAAGGGTATATCCGGGCCACGCCGTTGGTAGAGCGCCTCCTGTGTGAATCGTGAGTTAATGTTCAGCTGTTTGGGGTTCGGCTGGCTTCATCTCATACCGATCGCTTCTAGGAGCTTGATTGACGAAGGGGTGGGGACGTCCCCCAGAATCACAACCTTTTTCTTTTTCGGATAATTTTGGGAAATGTGATTTGGGTGAATATTCCTCAAATTTGAAAAACTATTCACAAAATTTAAAAAAAAACCAAACCACCGCAGCCTTTTTCGAAAAAAAATAATAATCGAACAATGTGAAAACTAAAGTTGTAGGACAGTCGCCTGGAGGCTGTTCTTTATCTTATCTGACTGGAACAGGGTTACACCACAAAACGCGATGCGTGATGCTAGCACAATTAGTTAAACAAGCGGATACGTTAATATTTTATTCGAAAACAGTAAGATATGATAATGTTTACACATAAATAGTGTGCATAAAACGTCTCAGCTGTTGAGCAGTTGGAGAAACTATTTCATTCATTGTGCGATGAATCCTGACTGCATCAATTTCTGAACTTTCAGCTTCTGTAACGCTTAAAAAATTTTACCTCCATTTCGGTTTTGACTATGAAACATAGTGCAATTAATTTTTAAACTGTTTAAGATGCCTTAAACAAATTTCTAGTTATCGTATTAGCCCATTAGAGTTAGACAAAGTAACAGTTCACTGACTGTGGTCGAACCTTGGTCCAATTTGTAGTTTATGGGACCAATTTGGCATTGACGGTCAGAAGCAAGCCGGGTTCGAGCCGTTACGACTGGATTTCAGAGAAAAACCGACCCGTAATAGTCCTGAATATTAACAAATGCAAATTTTGTAAACAGTTTCCTGTTAAGAAGATGTTTGTTGAATATTATTTCGTAATAGCGAATCGTAAAAGCTGCGCTCAAAATAACTCACCTGATGAGCTATCAGCGTTTCGTTATCTTAAAAATCTTTGCTGACGAGTGTTGGGCCTAAACAACAAGTATAAGAGGCTTGGTACCAAATTAATATACTGCGTTTGAAAGTTACTATAATTTATAAAACATAAATAAAAATATGCTGTAGTATGACGCTTGACTCTGTGAGTAAGGTTTTTTTTAAAATTTCAATTAGACAAATACAATTTGTAAATATGGCCAGTCACAATGGCACGTGCTTTACCCATGTCACCAAGTTCAAAGCAAATTCTCACCGCTGATAAATTTGTTGATGTAGAACCACACCAGTTTCAAATTGATTTTGAAGCAAAAGTGAGCATTGTGAATCGTCATCCTGTTTTAGTTTAATTTATTGTTGTAAATTTGTTTTAAAAGTATGCATCAAAAGACATGTTTATCATTATGACTCCATGTTAGCTCTGGTTGTTAAAATTAGGGAATGAGCTGTTTCAAAGCAGATTTTTTAACTTTAATTGTTTGTATGTTCTGCACCATCCACGGAGCTTGCTTACCTTAGGTGTTACTCAGCCCACACACAGGCATAAACACTTCACTGATAACAGACATTACCCAACGATTGACTTTCAGCCGCGTGCTTATGAAATACTTTTACTGCTCAGACATGTTTGTAAAATTCTTTTCATACAATGGCTTTGTTAAATTACCAAAAAAACACTACAGAAATGTAAATGCATTGTTTTCCTTTTTCCGTTTATTTGCAACCGTCTTAGAGATATGATTATGTAGTATTTTTTAGCTTTGTTGCAGTAATGTCATCTGAACAAGAACAAATGTCAATTGAAAGACCCGCTCTTGGTCGTTCGTATATAATCGGTGACTTCTTCAATGCTCGGAATGACAACTTTGTATATGGAAATCTTTTCAATCAGTAAGTCTTAAGTTCAAAAACTTTCAAAAAAAAACTTTGTTTAGTGTAGTTTTTTAATCACTTCTACAGTCTCATTTAGTTTTAAAAGTGCAGTTTAATCGCGTTTTTCCCAGTCGTACGCATAATTCCTGTGGAACCAGCACAAATTATATTGTTATGCGCCTTATAAACGATTTTATAATAAACGTTTACTTTAAAGAAAACATACACTACTAAAATATAATAAGTACTAAATAATACATTTTGTTATCATCACACAAAACTTTGTTTTCAGGATCTTGCCGGCATCGTATGTAAACGTCCTAAAAGTTCCATCTACAGAAACGGAATTCCAGTTCACAACCTCAACAAAAGAGAAGTTAAGAGTCATGAAGCTAGATGGTGAAATTTCACTGAGTATTCTTTGCGGAATGGTTGCAGTAGAAGGTTCCGCCAAGTTTCTGAAAGAAGACATTAGCAGCAACAAAGCGATACACTGCGTCCTTTCCCAAAAAGTTCAAACGCAAATTGAGCGGGTGAACCTTTTGCAAAAAGGACTTTTGGAGTTCATAAACGACGTTGCTATTTCTGCGGAAACAACACACGTCGTTGTTGGAATTAGAAGAGGTTGCAACGCACTAGTGGACTTCCGCTTCACAAGCGACGAAAAAACTTCCAAGTTCAAAATTGAAGGTTTATTGAAAGGAGCAGTTGGAAAAACTGGGCTGCCAGTAGAAGAGATCTTTGGGTCAACTGGAGAAGATGATATCAAAAAAAAACGGAAGAAATATCGTCGTCTCACTCTGGTGACATCGCTAAGTTAGGAATTCACGCTGGAGGAGAATATAGCAAAAGCAAAACCGACCTGGAATCAGAAGTAAAACTAAAAGTCTTTGCCGATATTTCTCCCTCCAGTAGTGCTACTCCTCAGACAATTGAAGAAGGAATAGATGCTCTTCGCAAAATAGCAAAAGATTTGGAGAGCGCGGCCCACGGTTCTGGAGTACCAATCATTTATGAATTGGTGCGGGTATCAGAACTTAAGCGGTTGCTAAAAACGGAATTTCAATGTGATGCTGTTTGTACTTCTCTGAACGTGGAAACTATAGAGAAAGCTAAGAAAATTCTCTTCGAGGCCGAGGAGCAGCTTAGTCGCATTAACAGTTTTACGGAGACAACCGAACAAAACCAACTTTTAATTCCGGAAGATTTGGTCCAAGAAATTTATGATCGACGCGACGAATGTTTGAGCAGCAACTTAACGATTAGGGATCAAATCAAAGATTTCCTATGCATTGTTAGAGGAGACAAGAGTAAACTTCAACTACTGCGTAATATTTTTACGGATTTTGTTACTTCTCCTGTGTCTAAGGCAAGCATGGACAAGTTTTTCAAGAAGCACAAAAAAATCGTCTGCCTTTACGAAGTTCTGGAAGATTTGCACAAACAAGGCGTAAAATTAATTCAAAAGAGAAAACAGTTTTGGGCTGCTACAAGGTCAAACCTAGCTTACATTCTATTCTTTTCAATGAAAGATGTTGCCGAAGACAACAAAGCATGGAACCAAACTGTACATCTGTTTTTTGACCTTTGTGAAAAGAGAAAGCCAGAAGAGATGTTTGCGGCAATGCATACGGACGTGTCAAGTGCTCTGATGAAAGATGAAGATATTGGTGAAGGCTGTCGAATCGTGGTTGTACAAGATCAAGAATATGTAACAAAAAATCTCGTTCAAGAACTGGCAAGAAAATGCAACATTGATGAAAGTGGAGCAAAATGTAACTGGGTTTTGCCTTCCAGTGAAGGATTTGAACACAACGTTGACAAATCATCGCTTACTCGATCTTTGTTCAATTGCCCATTTTGTCACCAAGGTCATTCTGCAACATGGAACTGTTCTGTTTGTTCTAAGCAAATGAAAAACAATTTTGATGCAACACATTTTTATTGCGGGTATGAGTTTTCAATCATCGTTCTGTTTGACAATATTTTTAGATGTGGCCGGCGTCAGATGTCAGATTTCAAATTTTTCATTTGTCAAAGAGGAAAACTAGGACCTCGTCCTAGTTGGTTTGTGATGTCCGAACAACTTCGCCAAAGGGCGGACTTGGCTTCAAATACACTGACGATAAAAGATAAGGTAATTCATGTCGACATGTTTTTAAACACACATTTTGTGTTGAATCACATCGCAATCCTGGAATTGCCCAAACATTGCAGTGCTTTTTATCTTTACCGTTATTTGCAGGAAAATATGCTCACAAGTGCGCTTATCAGCCGCTATTAAAGAATTTCGAAAGGAAACCTCACATCTAATCGTTAACATCATGCTGGCAATGTAAAAGCAAACTATTATCCCAGCAATGTTTGATACTAATCAACCTGTAAAATTTTTGTTGTTAAAATAAAATAGCATTTTATTTTTGTTAATTTGTTATTTGCTGGTAGTCCACTTGTTTTGACGCCGCAAAAACCATCGTCGTTTTCCCCCTGGGGATTTTTATTTTGGAAAAACAATTGTTACCTTAAACATCAAATAATGTTTACTTTCAGTGTAAATCAAGCAACGAAATGCGTATAATCTCCTCTAAAACATTGTGGGTTGCTAAGGTAAAACCATGTTTTTATTACTTTTTTTAAAAAAAATTTTACAGGAACAGGAAATCATAACCATCGTGCTTTTTGGAGGAAGTGGAGTTGGTAAATCTACATTGATTAACGGAATCGCTAACTACCTAAAGTTTGGTTCTTTTCACGAGGCTCGTAGCAAAGGAGTTGCAATTCTCATTCCAACACATTCACAGTTCACCGACCGCAATGTAATGTTTTGGTTAGACAAGAAAACCTTCATTTAGTTTAATCTACGCCAAATTAAGTACGTCTCCCACAGTGTAAACGAAAATTGTAATAACGAAGAATGTTTGGTGAAGCCTCCCACTCAGGTTAGACACGTTACAATGGCTAGTCATGTTTTTCCAGTCGTCAACATGTTGCGTAAATCGCGGAACACAGGTTTAAAAAAACTGACTCTGGTTGTATTTGTTTAGTCTTCTATGTCCTACGTCTTTTCATACGATTCCGGTGGAATTGCAAAGTATATTCGAATTGTTGACACTCCCGGGCTCGCAGGTTCGCGGGGACTTCTGCACGACAAAATAAACTTTGCAAATATTATGTCTTGCATTTCAACTTTCAGGTTTGGCTCTTTTTTTGTCACAATTACAAACAAATATTTCAGCAAAATACATGCCATTTGCGTTTGTCTCAAACCGAACGAATCGACTCTGACGGAACTTTTCCGTTACCGCATCAACGAAATTTTTGCTCACTTGCCAGTATCTGTTACCAACAACATTATCTTTTGCTTTACTAATACTCGGCAGACGATGTTCAGACCAGGAGAAACAAAACTAATTTTGCAATCACATCTGCACTACTTGGAGAAAGACAGAAAAATTACAATTCCCTTAACCCGGTTAGTATACAATCTTTGTCATTTTTTTCCGCAAATAATCTCAATATTCTATCCAACCCAAATACAAATTAGAAGAAATACAAAATTTTCTTTAAGGGAGAATATGTTTTGTTTTGAAAACGAAACTGTTCCTGCCATGTGTGCTATGAGCGCGGGTGTTTTTTTCGATGACAAAGACATCGAAAACATTAATCACAGCTGGTTAAAATCCGCCGAGGAAACATTCGGGTACTCTTTACATCCGCATAATGTATAATGTTTTATTATAGAATGATTGAGAAAATTTCGGAACTTTCCGCATTTAATGTTGAAAACATTATCTGCGTGTATAATGCCCGTAGCACTGTCAAGTCATTTCATTTGGGTTTATCAAATCTAAGGGAAACATGTCTTCTAATTGAAAAACAACGGCATCGTTATTTATGGGAAATTGAAAATATCAAAAAACGCCTTGTTCCAGAAACGGTAATAGTTTAAAAAAACATTTTGCTTAAAGTTTGACTTTAACTTTAGATACAGCACATTAGAAAAAAAACGGATCGTCACATGGTCGTATGTACCGCAAGGGAATGTCTTCTGTTAAGTGAATTAACACCAACTTTATCGTCTAAGGGAAACTACAGAAGAATTCAATATCGACAATGTCACGATTTTGACAAGGTGCAGAAATGTATTTTTGATTTGACACAATTTGTTTAAGGATTTTCTGCGTCGTGACCCAAAGTTAAACTTCATCTGTGACAGCGATCGGAAACAATGTAGTACGTGCGGCTGTCCGTTGTCTAGTCACATGCATACTCGTTACGCGCTTGAATACAGGATTGAATATGTGGGTCATTTTTATGTTTCTCACAGTCTTTTATAACAATTTTCCAAAATCTTTTCAGGATATCAATGTGAATCTTGTGATGCTCCTATTATACATTAAACACCAAATCATCGATATTCTGCCGCCACTGACACAATATTCTGTAAGATACTTTGCATATTCAGTAGATTGCAATAGAATACTTTGTCATAACTCAAGTGTAAACGCTACAAAATTGTTGTTATAGGAACAAGAGGATTTCATTGAAAAAATCGTTGAATCCTGCCAAAAACTTAATGAATTTCTCCATTTTAATTCAGTAATGCCACACTTTTTGGAGGAACAATTAGGAAATAAAAAGGTGAATTATACTTGGTAATTTTCTTCCTGATGTTGAGTTTGCAGGAGGCGGACTTCCTGTATCATGAACCTGATGATATAGAAAGGAAACTACAGATAACTGTAGATAAAATAAAACAAATAAAGAAAGAAGTGCATCAAAAAGTAAGCTTTTTTAGGATTGGCAAAATCCATTTAGGTGAACGTCATAACGAGTGGCGATAATTCATTTTCTGCACGTACTATGTCGGGCAAGCAAATCCGCGACTTAGTGGACGAAATAAAACAAATGACGAGCAGTTCCTGTGTCGCCAAGTTTATGGTAATTGTTTTTCAAGATTGTAGTATGATGTGATTTATAGAGCCCTTGGCTAGATTTTCCGAACAATCATCGAACACATCAAAAGGACATATTTGTTGATTTCAAAGACAACGATAAATGGAAAGCTGTGTGTAGCCTTGAAAACTGATCACCACAAAGGAAGTGGATGGAAAGCTTCTAAACCGTTACCTACATAATGTGCATTATAAACTTTGTTAGCGAAACATATCTTTCAATTGTATTTTTGAACTCTTAAAGGTTATGCTAAATCTCCCATTTTAATTAGAGTAATTTTTCTCTCTTTCATCTTGAGAGTATGATAAATAGAAATAGAGAGAAAAAGAGAAACACTAATTGAAAAAAATATTTGCGGTTTATTAATCAGCTGATATCGTACTTAAAGAAAATGCAGTTGGGTTTAACTTTATTCATTTTAGTCTCTCCTATTTGTGCCTTTAGGGCTGAACTGCTTACGCCATTTTCTATCACACGCGGTTTTCTTAAGATTACTGTAGTTCCCGGGGAAAAATCTGTTTTCTCTCACTGATTTTCTCGAATATTGCAGCTGTTTCTGTTTTTTTCAGTTTAAATTGTATGAAGTTGTATTTAAAGTATAAAATTAGTTATTTTAATTCGTTATTGGTAGGATGTTTTTCTTTTTGGAATTACCCGCCCTTTCATTCGCGACGAAAGGTATACTGTAACCCTCTGTTATAGTGTCGTCTAAACGAACTAGCATTGGCACCGAATATAATCACGTGATCCACTGAGACTTCAGTAAGGCTTTATCCAACAGTTCGTTGTTTTTCTGATGCATGTAATCTAATTTCGTAGTTGAACGAGCCAGTGCTAATTGTGTAGCATGCATATTGCTGACGGAAAGAGTTTCACTATCAGTTGCGCAGCTTGTAAAAAATAATAATCTAATGCAAAAAGAGTACCCTTACAGAAATTTTTTCACTGTCGTTTCAATAAAACTTCAAAATACAGACCTTAGAGGACCGTCGCCTAAAATGCTGGCCGAAGATTTTTTTTCTTTATCTTATCAGCGGTTTGCTTACTGAAGCAGGTTGCCAAACCCCAACACAATTTGTTGCGCGATGGGTTAACCCATTTAGGTTGAACAAAAAAATAAAGTTCTTGTTTTTGGAACAGAGCTATGTTTTATACGAGGGAGAGAGAGAGAGAGAGAGAGAGAAAGAGAGAAGAAAGAGAGAGAGAGTGTGTGAGAGAGACAGAGAGAGAATGAGAGTGAGAGAGAGAAAGAGAAAGAGAGAGAAAGAGAAAGAGAGAGAGAGAGAAAAAGAGAGAGAGAGAGAGAGAGAGAGAGAGAAAGAGAAAGAGAGAGAGAGAGAGAGAGAGAGAGAGAGAGAGAGAGACAGAGAGACAGAGAAACACTTTTCAGACCTACATGGACCTAAGAGTTGACGTGGAACCTATCGTAAAATCCTGTATTGACTACCTCGCTCCAAATTGCCCCAGACTCTACTTGGACTCCCATTGTGTCGGAAGTTTCTCTTTCGTCAATTCGATTTTAAAACTTATTAAGGTAATTCACCTAAAAATTTAAATCCCTAGCCAACTTAAATTTTTCAGAAAGTCCAACTCAATCAATGTATCAACAAAACCTCCGCCTTTGTCCTCGAAAAGCCTCAAAATTTCGAAATGGGCCCTTACTTGGATATCTTCCATCGACATAATTATAATTTGTTCCCTGTGTTTGATGACAAAGTCTTCGGTTTTCTGCCAAAAGAAGGCAGAAATCCCTTTTTAGCAGTATATATTGGTACCAAACACCCTGAACCTCCTAATAAGGACTGTTTGTATTATAGTTTTTCAGTTATTCCTTCTTTAGTACGGTTTGTGGAATATTATCGTAGTTGTTTGCCAATGTCGGACCATGAGGAAATCAATAATCATGTGATTGAATGTGACCAAGTTATACTTGATTATGTTGAGAGAATGCTAATTGAACAGTGAAAAAAGCTTATTTTTAAATTGTTTTGTATTTTTTGTTCTGGGATTAATAAATTTTCTGGTATTTACTTTGTTGGAAAAGCGGCCCAGGAAAAGCGGAAAGCGGCCTGAGGTTACCAGAAAAAGCGGAAGGCGGCCTGAGGTTGCCAGAAAAAGCGGAAGGCGGCCTGAGGTTGCCAGAAAAAAGGAAAGCGGTCTAAGGTTACCAGAAAAAGCGGAAAGCGGCCTGAGGTCTCCAGAAAAAGCGGAAAGCGGTCTAAGGTTACCAGAAAATGCGGAAAGCGGCCTGAGGTCTCCAGAAAAAGCGGAAAGCGGCCTGAGGTTGCCATAAAAAGCGGAAAGCGGCCTGAGGTCTCCAGAAAAAGCGGAAAGCGGTCTAAGGTTACCAGAAAAAGCGGAAAGCGGCCTGAGGTTGCCAGAAAAAGCGAAAAGCGGCCTGGGGTCACCGGAAAAAGCGGCCTGAGGTCGCCGAGCCAGAAAGAAAAATGGCAACTCCTGAAATATGTTTTTTGACCTACCTTTAAATTAGTCGAAATAAACAAAAATTGAAGCAGAAGAGACCGTTTAAAAAAACCTCTTTACCTGAGTACAAGGTCCCGCAACGATTATCTCTTCATTGCTAAAACAACCGTGCGGCAAACGCGCGGGAACTTTTGAATTTCAAACTGAACGTCTAAAAATTAGAGTACAGCCTCAATTTTTGGTTTTCTTTTCTATTTTCAAGTTAAAAATCGATTCTTTACACCTTTTCAACTTTTCATTACTTGAAATTAGGAATTTATATGGTTTAAAATCAACTTCTCCATTTTAGACCTCTCTTGGGTGATTTTTCGACCAAACCCCATCGGAGCTAGCTGGAATGGCTCTACTTAGTCAGGTATTTTTATTTTAAATTAAAATTATTAAAAAATATCGATTTAGCTCCTCGTGAGAGGAATTCGGTCGGTCGGCGTGGAGGACGAAGACGCCCATGTGATCAAGTTCCTCGCCCCTCTAACCATCATCAGTGGACCGAATGGCACCGGAAAAACGGTATCGATCGATAATCGATTTTTAAAAAAATTTTAACTTTTCGTTTCAAGACCATAATCGAGGCCCTGAACTACGCCACATCGGGAGAGATGCCTCCGGGCAAGTACGCCACATTCATCCACAGTCTGGATGTGAGTTTTTCCAATTTTCCGATAATTTCAGGTCTAAAACGTGGATTTATTCAAACTGGCCAGCAAAACAAACCCCTATCATCAAATTGCCTATAAATCAGTAATTTATGGGTGGTCCACTGGTATCTGCCACCCGGCTGGCTCGAAATAGCAAGAAAAAGCTTGAAATAACGTCCTTTTATGGAAGTAGCATAAAATCGATAATTGATCGGTAGAGTAGAATCGATAACCTCTGTTTTATAGGTCCTCTGACGTCATGACTTCATTAGAATTTTGCGCTTCTTCGAGTGAATGAACTCCAGTTTGATCATTTCGTTAGCGCGAGAAAAACTATCGATAAGAAAAAATTGTGGTTGACAACTCATAAAAGTAATTATTCATGGGGTTACTGTAACATATTTTATTATTTTTAATAATTGAGTTACAGTAGTATTGACTATGAAAAGCTATTTAATAACAATTTAAAATTCGGGTAATTAATTTTTTAACATATTAGTCAATTATAGTTAAAAAAAAGAAGTGCACCGACCGGGATCGAACCTTGGTCATGTGGTTCGTAATTTTTGGGTCATTCGTGCCACCCGGATGTCAGTCTGACGTCATTTTGACGAAAGTCTGTAAAAAAAAAGTCCCGCTAAATCGATAAAATACGGGCGGTCTTAAGGATTCCTGCCAGATGGGTGGCAACAAGGCCGTGAATGACGTCATTTTTGTTTGAAATTCGTTAAAAATCGATAATTTATGGGTTGTCTACCGCAATTTTCAGATCGCCCGTCGTACGCGCGTCGACGGAATGGTGAAGCTGGAGTTCATCGACTCGAAGAAGCGCAAAATCGTGGCGACGAAACGGCTGACGGCGCTCAAGGACAACAAACTGAAGGCCAAGATGAAGTGCAGTGCGGACGAGTGCACTATTCAAATCACGCGGCCGGATGGGTCGAAAGTGGGCGAGGGAGCGCACAAGGTGATGGACACGAAGCAGGAGGTGAGGGAGAGGAGTCTGCGTCTCTAACCTCTGAATCTTTCCTCTCCGTCTCTGCCTCTTTAACTACCTGTATGTCTGGCCTGTGTCTCTAACCGTCTAACTCTTGCATTCTCTGCGTCTCTCACCCTATCCTTCCTTCCAGATCATCAACCTCCTCGGCGTTCCGAAGGCCATCCTCAGCAATGTGATCTTCTGTCACCAGGAGGACTCTTGCTGGTTAGTTTTATCTTTTTTTAAACATTAAATTTTATTTAATAAAAAAAATATTCTATAAAATTTTTTTAAAATTTAAAGGGACAGTCAGGGGCCTTTTCATTTCATTATGGTAGGATACGGTCGTCCAATTTGCATATTCAAAAATGCTAAATTGTCTCGCGCACTCCTCATTTCCTTCAATGTCTCATTCAAATTTGAATGCCACTAAACGCAGGACACATTGACCGTCCGGGCCATCCGCACTTTCTGCGGATGGAAACTCGAAATCGGCTACTTTGAGGTTGAATATCTCAAAAACTAGGGATTTCCGACATAAGGTCCCAAAAAGTTTTTTGTACAGCTGAATTTTCTCTTTCATATGAGACAAAGTTGCAAAAGCCGCCTGACTGTCCTTTTAAATTAAATTTTTAAAAATATTCCATAAATTTTTTTTATTTTTTATAAAAAAAAACTATTTCATTCAATGTTTGACAGGATCCAGTCTTAGTTGTAAATAGCAGCCCAAATTAGCATGTAGCACCCCAAAAATCTGCCTTTTAGTGCCATTTTGAGACCAATAGCACCTCCAACGGTGGTTTCAAACCGTACCTGTCAAACATTGATTCCATTAAAAAGTTTTATTTAAATTTTTTAAAAATTTTATATAAAAAAATGTTCCATTAAAATCTTTTTGTTCAATTTTTTTTAAAATGTTTTTTATTTAATAAAAAAATATTCGATAAAATTTTTAAAAAATTTAAATTTTTTTAAAAATATTCCATAACTTTTTTTATTTATTATTTAAAAAAATATTCCATTAAAAAGTTTTATTTAATTTATTAAAAATTTTACATAAAAAGTTTTTTTTTAATTTTTAAAAATATTACATAAAAAAAATTTTCCATTAAAATCTTTTTGTTTAATTTGTTTAAATTTTTTTTATTTAATAAAAAAATATTCGATAAATTTTTTTAAAATTTAAATTTTTAAAAATATTCCATAATTTTTTTTATTTATTATTAAAAAAATATTCCATTAAAAAGTTTTATTTAAATTTTCAAAAATATTACATAAAAAATTCCATTAAAATCTTTTTGTTTCATTTTTTTAAAAAAATTTCCATAAAAAACTAATCCCCGCCTATTTTCAGGCCGCTGTCCGAGCCGAAGGAGCTGAAAACGCGCTTCGACAGGATCTTCCAGCTCACTCGCTTCGTCAAGGCCGTCGATCAGATGAAAAAGCTCAAAAAGGACTATGTAAGTCTTTTTGTTGTTTAAAAATATGGGCGGAGCTTAATTTAAACTTGCCACGCCCTTTTAAAGCTCAAATTTAAGTCACGCCTTTTTTTAAGCCTAAATTTAAGCCACGCCCCTTTTTTAACCCAAATTTAAGCCACGACCCTTAAAAACCAATTTTCCAGGAAGTGGACTACAAAAGGATCGTTGCGGAGCAGAAGAGCACGGAAATGATGATCAAAGCCAAGGCCAAAGTAGGAATTACGGCATTTTCAGTGCAATATTCTAATTAAGCACATGAAAGATCGCGATATCAGCGAAGCCCAGAAGAACGAGGCAGGCCAGCGGTTGAAGGAGCTCAAGGCGAGCATCGACAGACTCACCAAGGTTATTTTTGGGCCTTTAAATTGATTTTTAGACCTTTAATTTGATTTAAAACCTTTAAATTTAAATTAATTAAAAAAATATTAATAAATTTGGAATTTTAGGAGATCAGAGAGGCGGCGGTGAAGATCCAGGAGGCGGATAGGGTGCAGAGGGAGCTTTGTGAGTTATTTGAGCCAATAAAAATTAGGGAAATTTGAATTTTAGGCGTGAAGAGAGGGGAGCTGATCGCTTGGGAGAGGCAGTTGCAGGATCTGAGGGTGCCGGCGTTTGTGGGAAGGAAGGAGGACTTGGAGGCGGAGATCCAGCAGGTTTAGAGAGAGAGAGAGAGAGAGAGAGAGAGAGAGAGAGAGGCGCAGGCGACCAGAGTAGGAAAAGCGGAAGCAATGGTTAGAGACGCAGACGGTCAGAGTCAGAAAAGCGGAAGTGAAGGTTAGAGACGTAGACGGTCAGAGTCAGAAAAGCTGAATACATGGTTAGAGACGCAGACGACCAAAGTAGGATAAGCGGAAGGCAGGGACGCAGAGGAACCCAATTTTCTTCAAATATCTCCTTATTTTCAGTTAAAATCCTCATCTGAATACAAGAACATCGAAGACGAGAGGATTCGTCTGGAGAACACCGTGGCCAAGGAAAAGAACCAGATCCTCCGCATCCGCCACGAGAAGAAGCAGCTCGACGGCCAATTGGTGCAGCTGAAGGCCTCCGACATTGTCAGTTTTCGAAAAATCCTGCCAAAAAGCGGCCTTTGGTTGCCAAAAGGCGGCCCAAGCAACCTTTGGTTGCCAAAAAGCGGTCCAAGCGGCCTTTGGTTCTTTAATAGCGGTCCAAGCGGCTTTTAATTGCTAAAATGCGGTCCAAGCGGCCTTTGGTTGCGAAACAGCGGTCCAAGCGGCTTTTGGATATCAAAAAGCGGTCCAAGCGGCCCATGGTGGCCAAAAAGCGGTCCAAGCGGCCTTTCGTTGCCAAACAGCGGTCCAAGCGGCCTATGGTTGCCAAAAAGCGGTCCAAGCGGCCTTCGGTTGCCAAAAAGCGGCATAAAGTAATCTTTTTTCTTTAGGTTCGCCAGGAGACTACCAATGACCTGGAGAAGCTGGCTTCTTCCCTCTGCAATCAGTTCAATTACCACCCCCAAGTCGACATTCACCTGGAGCTCTCGACGATGCTGGATAACATTGGCTATGAACTCCAAGATGCTAATGTAGGGGGTCTTTTTTGGCTTAAAAATGGCCCATTTTAGCCAAAATGGGCTAAATTGGCTAAAAAATGTTTTGGAGAATTTTGCACCAATATCTTTGTTTCAGACGAACATCGAGCAGGAGAGAGTGGAGCTTCAGGGACAGATGGATGCCGCTCAGAATACTGCGACTGAGACCAGGGTGGAGGCTCAGACGGCGGAGGAGCAGATCACGAGGAGCGAGAGGGAGATCAGAGAGATCGAGGGGAAGCTGAGGAATGCCGCTGGATCCGAGGAAAAGTACGGCGGAGAGAGAGAGAAAGCGGCCTGAGATCGCCAGAAAAAGCAGAAAGCGGCCTGAGGTCACCAGAAAAAGCGGAAAGCGGCCTGAGGTTGCCATAAAAAGCGGAAAGCGGCCTGAGGTCACCAGAAAAACCGGAAAGCGGCCTGAGGTCACCAGAAAAAGCGGAAAGCGGCCTGCGGTTGTTAGAAAAAGCGGAAAGCGGCCTGAGGTTGCCATAAAAAGCGGAAGGCGGCCTGAAGTTTTTTTTACTAACTATTTTGATTTTTTTCAGAATCGCCGCTTTGAACAAGCGGATCTCCGAACTCGAAGCCTCCGTCTCCTCCCTTCCCCCTGTCGACGAATCCCGCAACTCTGCCATCCAGAAATCTCGTCAGAAACTGCGCTCCGAAGTATTTTTCCTTTTTTTCTACAATAATCCACCCTTTTTAGGTGGAGAATCTTCGCCGGGAGTGTCGCAACGCAGAGGAATTCGCCGAATTGGCCAAGGAGAAGGAGAGAAAGGTGGCCGAGAGGGAGGAGGCAGGACGGAAGCTGGAGACTATGCTGGGGAAGCACGAGGAGGATTTGGAGGGGATTTTCGGGAGGACGATTGAGGGGCCGTGGAGGTGAGAGAGAGAGGTTAGAGAAGCAGAAGCAGGCGGTTAGAGGCACAGAAGCAGAAGGTTAGAGACGCAGAGAAGTAGAGGCAGAAGTTAGAGACACAGAGAAGCAGACGGTTAGAGACGCAGAGAAGTAGAGGTAGAAGTTAGAGACGCAGAGGCAGACGGTTAGAGACGCAGAAAAGCGGAAGGTTAGATACGCAGAGAAGGTGAGGTAGAAATTAGATACGCAGAGAAGGTGAGGTAGAAGTTAGAGACGCAGAGAAGTAGAGACAGAAGTTAGAGACGCAGAGGCAGAAGGTTAGAGGCGCAGAGAAGCAGACGGTTTGAGACGCAGAGGCAGACGGTTAGAGACGCAGTGGCAGACGGTTAGAGACGCAGAAAAGCTGAAGCAGAATGTTAGAGACGTAGATGCAGAGAGTTAGAGACGCCGACACAGAAAGTTAGAGACGCAGAGAAGTAGAGGTAGAAGTTAGAGACGCAGAAGCAGCATACATGGGCAGGTTAAGCGCGACTTCGGAAATTTTCCCGGATGATTTTTTCACCATGTGGTCCCCCCATATAAACATTGCCGATAGAGCACGTTTACTGTTCTTAATAAAATGCATTCTCATTTCCAAAATGAATTTCTCAGCTGCCAGATGAATTGGTGAAACCTAGTAGCATTCATAATTAGTAGTACCAGGAATCCCAAATGATTACTCATTTCGTGTTCTTAGACGAACACATAAATCTGAATTTGAGCTTTATGTCCCATGTGGCTCAAACTGGCACCGGATTCATCCAGATTTTTTGAAAACTTTTTTGTTTTTTTTTGTTTTTCAAAATTATCATTCAGCCAGAACAATTAAAAAGTGCCTATTTTATTCACAATTCATCTGGGAAATATGTGCTTCCAATTGTCTATTGACATAGTTGGTAGTTGGGGTCCCGCCGCGACAATCTGTCGAAATTTTCCCGGATGAATTTTTTTCATCATGTGGTCCCCCCTTATGTGTCAAAAACTTTAAAAAATTTTCCCGCCCACGTATGAGAAGCAGGCGGTTAGAGTCAGAGAAAGAAACCCTTTTTTCAGCCAGCAAGTCTCCTCCGCAAAGGTCAAGGCAGAGACGAAGATGAATTCCCTGGAGGGAATGGTTTCGAAGGCCGACCTGGCTCTGGAGCGAGAGCGCCAGACGTTGAAGCAACTGGACGCAGAGGAAAGGAAAGTCACTGGGGAGGTGGAGGCTTTGAATCTGAAAGTGGAACAGGTTTGTTTCTCTCTCTCTCTCTCTCTCTCTCTCTCTCTCTCTCCCTCTCTCTCTAACCTCTTCTCTTTCAGACCTGCGGCTGCGTCGCCTCCGAAGTCGATTCCCAGCTCTCCTCCGTCAGAAAGGAGCTCAAATCCTCTCGCAAAGAGCTGGGTCCCCTGAGCGCCAAGGCGGAGCTCTACGAATCCTGGACGGATGACGTCAAGGCCAATTCCTGTTGTCCCCTCTGCGACCGGCGCTTCTCCAGCAAAGGAGGGGCTTCCAACCTTGTCGATAAGGTGACTCAATTTTTTTTAAGAATTTCTAATAGGAGAAAATTTTACAAAAAGATTAATTCAGCTTCAAAACATGACGCTATCTCTGCCGGAGGAGGAGGACCGTCTTCAGCGGAAAGTGGCGGAATTGGAGGAGAGGGAGAAGAGTCTGGCGGCGGCCCTGGTCTACGCAGAGCAGATTGGGTAGGGCCTCGGTTCCTCTGCGTCTCTGCGTTTTATTGACACCCTGCTGGCAGAAAAACCTTAATTTTCCTGTTTTCAGATACGAATATTCCGTGGGTATTTCTGCCACCCAGTTGCCAATAATGACGTCATGTTTGTGTCAAATAGGAAGCGATGACGTCATTTAATGCCTTATTGGCAACTGGGTGGCAACACCCAAATTTTATCGATTTCTGGAAAATTTCCTTTAATATGACGTCATCTGAATTCTTACTGACACCCAGCTGACAGATACTACTTACGATGACGTCATTCGTATCTGTTTTGACAGTCCGCTGACAAAAAACTTTAATTTATCGATTTTTCGTGACTTCTTTGGCTTACGATTAGTGACAGCTGGGTGGCAGGTATACCGTAGACCACCCATAAAACTAATCGCTTTAAGTCTATTAATCTAATTTTTATCGTGATTTTTTCAGAAAGCTCGATAAAATCGTCCACGAAACGGCGGAAAAGAAGGCTGGCAGTGAGGAGAAGCTGAAACAGGCGGAGACCCACTCGAAGCGATGCAAAACGGAGCAGACGGTGGCCAAGGAGGCCTTCCAGAGGATTTCACGGGTTTCGGTGAGCAAATCTCTCTCTCTCTCTCTCTCTATCCATCTCTCTCTCTCGCTCTCGGCTATAATTCCTGCCAGCCGGGTGTCAATAAGACCCCAAATGGCGTCATTTTCACGTAAAATTCCACAAATTTTGGAAGGAAATCGATAAAAAACACGGAAATTCCTGCCACCGGCTGTCAACAAGCTTCCTAATGACGTCATACTTGCTGAAAATTTACCCATAATCGATTGATTTTGGGTGTGGTCTACAGTATTCCTACCTGCCGAGTGGCAATAATGCGTTAAATGACGTTATTAGCTGTAATTCCAGCCAGCTGAGTGTCAATATGACCCAAATAGGACGCCATTTTTAGGAATTTCCAGCTGACGGGTAAACATTACCATAATCGGTGATCTACCAGCCACCCAGCTGTCAATAACACCCCCAAATACCCCAATGTTTCCGGAAATTGCGAAAGGATCTTTCAAAAATCGATAAATTAAAGTTTTCTTGTCTGCCGGCTGTCAAAAAGGATATGACGTCATATTCACGGAAATTTCCAGAAATCGATAAAATTTGGGTATTCCTGCCACCCAGTTGTCAATAAGAAACGTCATAACTTGTTTTTCATGCCAGCCGGGTGTCAATAAAACCCTAGATGACGTCATTTTACGGAATTTTATGTAAAATTCTAAGAAAATCGATAAATTCTTCTCTCTCTCTCTCTCTCTCTCTCTCTCTCTCTAAAGCGCTATTTTCAGGGCGACGTCTCTCTGATGGACTCTCTCCTGAAGTCTATCAGCAATCTGGATTCTTCCATCTCCACCTTAGATGCTAAACTGCCCCAGGACTCTCTGGATTCCTTCGATGGGCTCAAAAAGAGTCTTAACGCCAAGGAGGTAATTTCCCATGTTTTAGGGCCATTTTTTTAGCTCCATTTCGCTTTTTTGGGCCTAAAATTTAGGCCCTAAATACAAAATTTAGGCCCTAAACACTTAAAATCCCCTTATATTTCAGGCCGAACTGAACTCCCTCGTCGAAGAAGGCGAGAAACTTCAGCGAATGGCTTTGGAGCGAGGAAAATTGACCGACGAGGTGCGGTTTTGGAGCATTACTCCTAATTTCCTCTTTCTTTCTGAAGAAGCACTCTAAATGCTGATTTCAGTTGATGAAGCTCAGGGAGAGCCGCGTTGGACTGGGAGAGACGGCTGCTCAGAGCGCGCATCTTCAGGAGCAGGTAAAGCCAAAAAATTTTAATTGCCAAATAGCGGCTTTTATTTGTGAAAAAAGTTTTTTTTGTAAAAAAAAAAAAGCGGCCTTTGGTTGCCAAAAAGCGGCTTTTAATTGAAAAAAGGAGGTCAAGCCTTTGGTCGCCAAAAAGCGGATTTTAATTGCAAAAAAAAGCCGCTTTTAATTGAAAAAAAAAACGGTTTTTATTTGTGAAACAACGTTTTTTGGTTAAAAAAGCGGCCTTTGGTTGCCAAAAAAGCCGCTTTTAATTGAAAAAAGCAGGTCAAGCGGCCTTTGGTTGCCAAAAAGCGGCTTTTATTTGTGAAAAAAGGCAGAAAAAAAGCGTCCTTCAAGCGGCAGGATTCTCCGCGCATCTGCGTGACCTACTTAAAATTCGATAATTAATTTTAAAAAAAATCGATAAAAATTTAATTCAATAATAATCAATTAATTATGAATCCCCGAATTTTCAGTTGCAAAAGAAGCGGGGCGACCTGGAGGACCTCCAGCGGAGGAAACAGGCGGCTGTCACCAAGATGCCTCAGTTCGAATTGGCCGTCAAGGTGAGATATTTTGGGGCTTTTTTGTGGCTTTTTCTTTTATTTTTCACTAGAAAATTCACATTTTTACTCTAAAAAATGTAAAGTGTAAAATTGTAATTTCAGAAGCACAGGGAGCATCGGGAGTCCCGTGAGCGGAAGTGGCGCGAGGAAATCGACGCTTTGAACTCCAAAATGAGGGGTATTTTATTGATTTTTTTGGCAACAAAAGGCCGCTCGGGCCGCTTTTTGGCAATCAAAGCCCGCTTGGACCGCCTTTTGGCAACCAAAGGCCGCTTGGACCGCTTTTTGGCAGCCAATGCCCGCTTGGACCGCTTTTGGCAGCCAAAGGCCGCTTGGACCGCTTTTTGGCAACCAAAGGCCGCTTGGACCCCTTTTTGGCAACCAAAGGCCGCTTGGACTGCTTTTTGGCAACCAAAGGCCGCCTGGATCGTTTTTCGAAAACCAAGGGCGCTTGGACCGCTTTTTGGCTAATAAAGGCCGCCTGGACCGCTTTTCGGCAACCAAAGGCCGCCTGGACCGCTTTTTGGTAACCAAAGGCCGCTTGCACCGCTTTTTAATTTCGAATTTTAGACATCCAGTCGTCAATTCAACGCTTGGATGGACTGAAAGCCAAGCTCAAGGATCTTACTAACAGTTCCAGCCAGGTTTGGATCTTTAAATGCTAATTTTTCATTTTTGAATGCTAATTTGTAAATTTTAATACCTTTAAATGCTAATTTTTCACTTTTGAAACCTTTAAAAATAAAATAATTTCAGATCGATCAGTGTCATCAGAAGATCCACGAGTACGAGGGGCTCATCTCGGCCGCCGAGGCGAAATGTGGCCGATTGGAGGCTCAAATGGGCGATTTGGAGGGCTGCGTAAGTGGTTTTTACCCTTTTAGGGCCTAAAATTTCCTTTTTTATGCGTTTTCACTGTTTTTCGTGAAATTATTGAGGTTTTTGAGGTATATCAGCAAAATTCGAATTTCAGAAGATGAGGTTGGGCACTTTGGAGCAGCAGCTGTCGAGAATGCTGGTGGAGGAAAGGGTCCTGAAGCGAAAACGGGAGATCAACGACCTCTGTCCTCTCTCTGAGGAAGAGCTCCAGGCGATGAAGACCGAATACCAGGTGATTAAAGCCAACGGGATCGTCAGATTACAGGTTGCCCGGTGTTTAACCACCCAGGTGGTCTGAATGCAGTCGTCGGAGTCCCATTTTCAACTGCCCTTTGTTTAACAGCTATTTGCCAATTAAATCCAACGAGAATGTCAATTTACGCGTCTTGGATTGGAAACTGCCTGATGTTTAACCGTCTCCGCTTAGTTTGGTATTAAAATCCTACGAGAATGCCAATTTACAGTATTTCTTTTTTTTAATTTCTCATCGTCAGATAGCAGGTTGTCCGGTGTTTAACGACCTACACGGTGGTGTAACTCCATTCGTTAAAAAAATCGAAAGCGGCCTTACGTCGCCAGAAAAAAGCGGAAAGCGGCCTGAGGTTGTCAAAAAAAACGGAAAGTGGCCTGACGTTGCCAGAAAAAAGCGGAAAGCGGCCTGAGGTCACCAAAAAGGGGAAAGCGGCCTGAGGTTGTCAGAAAAAAGCGGAAAGCGGCCTAAGGTCACCGGAAAAAGCGGAAAGCGGCCTGAGGTTGTCAGAAAAAAAAGCGGAAAGCGGCCTGAGGTTGTCAGAAAAAGCGAAAAGCGGCCTGAGGTCGCCAGAAAAAAGCGGAAAGCGGTCTGAGGTCATCAAAAAGTGGGAAGCGGCCTGAGGTCGCCAGAAAAAAAGCGGAAAGCGGCCTGAGGTCACCAAAAGGTGGGAAGCGGCCTGAGGTTGTCTGAACAAAAAAAACGGAAAGCGGCCTGAGGTTGCCAGAAAAAAGCTGAAAGCGGCCTGAGGTTGGTTTGAAAATCTTTCCAAGTCTGGCTCCTTTTTTTCCTTTTTTGAAAAAAGTTTCCAATTTCCAATGGCCTATGCTTAAACGGTTTACCAGTTTTCACGGGTTATTTTTAACGGTTACTTTCAGAATGCGGTGTGTCAGAAGGAGGCCGACGAGCGGGAAAAGTCGAGGATCGATGGACAACTCGGTGAAGTCAACAAGAAGGTTCTTCTCTCTCTCTCTCTCTCTCTCTCTCTCTCTCTCTTTCTCTCTCTAATTCTCGTCTTTCCAGCACAAAGAAGCCGTGACCGCCCTCTCCTCCAAGGAAATGAAGGACGCGGAGAAGGCCTACCGCGACGTGCTCGTCGACAAACTCGTCTGCGAGAGGACCATTGAGGTTCTTTTTATTGTAAAATGCTAATTTCCAAAAAATTGGAATTCAGGACCTGACCAAGTACGGACTGCTTCTGGACTCTAGCATCCTGCAGTTCCATTCGGAGAAGATGACGGCGATTAATGAGATCCTTGATGATTTGTGGAGGAAGGTCTACAAGGGAGTGGACATCGAGAGCATCAAAATTAAGTGCGTTTTGGAGGGAGGAGACGCAGAGGAAAGGGAGAGAGTGGAATGGTTGTGGAGGGTGCAGACAGTGAGGGAAGACTAGAGTGTTATTTGGTGGAGAGGGCAGACATGCACGGTACAGAGAGAGAGAGAGTGAGAGAGAGAGTGAGAGTGAGAGAGAGAGTGAGTGAATGGAAGGTGGAGAGTGCAGAGGAAAGGGAGAGATGGTAGAAAGACTGGAGAGTGCAGACGGCGAGGGTAGATGGGAGATCATTATGTAGTGGAGAGCGCAGAGATACTGAAACGAGATACCAGGTCTAAGCTGGAGAGTGCAGACAGGAGAGGAGAGTGCTATTTGGTGGAGAGGCAGACATGCAAGGTACAGAGAGAGTTAATAGAAGGTGGAGAGCCCAGACACGAGAGAAAATGAGAGATCATTCTGTAGTGGAGGGAACATAGATATAGGGGGTGAGACAGCACACAGGCCGCGGAGAGTGCAGACATCGATAAGTGATAAATTTCAAAAAGTAGTTCAAACGTCTTTAAAGAGGTTTTTAATTGCCAAAAAAGTAGGTCAAACGGCTTTTAATTAATTGCCAAAAAAGTAGGTCGAACGCCTAAAAAGCGCTTTGATTGCCAAAAAGTAGGTCAAACGGCTTGAAAGAGGCTTATTATTGCCAAAAAGTAGGTCAAACGCCTAAAAAGCGAATTTTTATTGCCAAAAAGTAGGTCAAATGCTTATAAAGCGGCTTTTAATTGCCACAAAGTAGGTTAAATGCCTGTAAAGCAGCTTTTTTTGTTGCAAAAAGTAGGTCAAACGCCTAAAAAGCGGCTTTTTATTGCCAAAAAGTGGGTCAAAAGCCTAAAATGCGGCTTTTAATTGCCAAAAAGTGGGTCAAACGCCTAAAATTGGTTTTTATTGCCAAAAAAGTAGGTCAAACGCCTAAAAAGCGGCTTTTTATTGCCAAAAAGTAGGTCAAACGCCTAAAAAGCGGCTTTTTATTGCCAAAAGGTAGATAAAATGCTTATAAAGCGGCTTTTTATTGCCAAAAAGTAGGTCAAATGCCCGTTTTCCTCCCTTATATGCTAATTTTTAGGGCCGAAGCCGCCAGCGGCACTGACAAGCGCAGATCCTACGACTACAAGGTGGCGATGATCGTGGAAGGAGGCGTGGAGGTGGAGATGAGGGACCGCTGCTCGGCCGGGCAGAAGATGCTCGCCTGTATTCTAATCCGCATCGCTTTGGCCGACGTCTTCGGAGGTCTGTGCTCCATAATCGCGTTGGATGAACCGACGACGAATCTGGACGTGGGGAAGGTAAGAGAGAGGGAGAGAGAGAGGGAGGGAGGGAGGGAGATAAAGAGAAGTGTCCACTAAAAATTCAGGTGGAGCACATGGCGGAGATGTTGAACGATCTGATTGCGGCGAGGAGGACGGATAGGGATGGAGTGGATGTGGGCAGACAGTTCCAGGTAGAGAGAGAGAGAGAGAGAAGCTGTTAGAGACGCAGAGCCAGAAGTTAGAGGTGGTTAGGGACGCAAAGGAATAATACATGGATAGTTAGAGAAGCAGGGAGGCTGAGGGTGAGACGGTCAGAGACGCAGAGGAAGTAGAAGCAGGCAGTTATATACACAGAGGCAGTTGGTTAGAGACGCAGAGAAGACATGCAATAGGTTAGAGACGCAGACAAACAGTCAGAAGGTTAGAGACGTAGAAAGCAGGAACATACGGTTAATGACTAAGAAAAGCAAACTTTGACAGTTAGAGACGCAGAAAAGTAGAGGCAGACAAGCAGAGACAGAAGGTCAGAGACGCAGACGGTGCAGAGACGCAGAAAATCAGAGGCTGACAGTTAGAGATACAGAAAGCAGAGGCAGGCGGTTAGATACGCAGAGACAGTAGGCTAGAGACGCAGAAAATGGGAGATAAATTGGCTCCTTGCTTGCTTGAGTATCCCATCTTCAGATGATCGTGATCACCCACGACGAGCGTCTGGTCGACCGTCTGACTCTCGGCTGCCGCCCCGACTACCACTACGTTCTGGGCAAAAACGACCGCGGCCTCTCCTACATCAAGCGACAGTACCCCGATGGACACATCGAAGGAGGCCAATAAGCCATCTCTTTACCTCTCTTTATTCTAATTTTACCTCGTTTCGGGTATTCTTTGTCGAACTTTGTAGTTTGATCACCGTTATAATTGAAAGTTCTAGTTTGGTGCAGGTTGTATGTCCCCCATAGTTTGATTTTTTTTTCATATTCTCGGTGCCTTCGATAATTCACTTAGCTTTAATTCTTCGAGTGCGATTTCCGGGTTACTGTAAAATAAAGTTGGCTTTTTCGTTTTAGATTGTTTAAGAGACCGGAGATGAGGAAAAGATCGCTTTTTGCAGAAGAAGACGGCTTTTTAATACAGAAGAAGGCCGCTTTTCACAACATAAGACCGCTTTTTACAGGATGAAACCGCTTTTTACAGAAGAAAACTGCTTTTTACAAAAGAATACCGCTTTTTACAGAAAAAGACCGATTTTTACAGGAGAAAACCGCTTTTTTTTCACAAAAGACAGCAATAGAAGACGACTTACACCTGCAGACAATTTAAATAACATTCAATGGAATTTCGAAAGTCTTATTCGGATTGATTATGCAACCCGGAGAGCTTTCATTAGGGCCGCGTAAAAATATTTTTTTATGTTTTTGTGATAAAAATCTAGATCTCATTCCCAGGATTCCGGAAAATACCTTTTTTACCCATTTTGGATAAAAAAGAATCGATTTAGGAGCGCTTGAATTTTCGGGAAATTATCATTTGAATTGCCGCCAACTCTGCGTCTCCCCATTTCCCACACTCTCTCGCCCACTCTAGCCGTGTTTTCGTGCGGCAAACGCGTAAAACGGCCGTGTAAACGCGCCCCTTTTGCAGTACAAATCATATAAAAGGGGTATGTCTCGGAATCGTGGAAACGATGTTTACTCAATGAAATATTTGTGAAGACTTTGAAAAATCGATTTTACGAGGTCCTTCCCCTTTGAGAGACCGGAGATGAGGAAAAGACCACTTTTTGTAGAAGAATACGGCTTTTTTTTAACAGAAGAAGGCCGCTTTTTACAGAATTAGCTTGAATTTCATTAAAATTAGTATGTCTTATTCGGATTGATTAAATTTAATCTGAGAGCATTCTTTAGCTCATTAAAGGGGAGTGTCACAAGGTTCTCCGTTCCAGGTTGGGTCACAGAGGGCGGGAGTGGTGCAGACTCTTGCATGTTTCTGCACGTTGCAGATGCATTGGTCCGGCTCACAGCCAGGGAGACAGTCTTGGAATTGGACTAGTTCGCAGACACACATGCAAACGCATACACACATACACGCACAGACACAGACACACATACTCTCTCTCTCTCTCTCTCTCTCTCTCTCTCTCTTTTCCCAGGCACCACTGTTCTTTCAGATTTCTGCTCTCCCCATCGACAATTTGCAGAAAAAACTATAAACAGCATTATTTTGTGAATTTGAATGAAACCCACCGATCAAAACTTTCAAAAACAGAGAAATCAGTATAAAAGCGATTCCAAAAATCAGGTTTCCGATTTG
>JAJQXH010000086.1:3700000-3735000 GCA_022343465.1 Oscheius sp. G VE-2021 | reverse complement strand
AACGAAATGTGGCCGTCCTGAAAATTTATTTATAAAAAACCAATGTTCAATTTTGAAATTAAAAATTTAAAAAAGTAAAAAAAAATTACCTTGTTGTCATCAAACACATTGAAAACAAAGGCTGCAAACTTGGAGGGATCGCCGTTGGGGAAAAATTGCTTGTAGATGTTCTGGAATTTGAATTAAATTTAAAAGTGAATTCACTTTTTAGTGCTTAAAATTAATTATCAAATTAATTTTAAAATTAATTTTATTAAAAAAGATTTGAACCGAATTATCTTTTTTCATTCTTTTTTTTAAAAATCTTTTTCGAAAAAAATTTGAAATGTGCGGTATTGCCACGCCACTCCACTGTTTATTTTTAAATTAATTTTATTAAAAAAAGATTTGAACCGAATTTTTTATGGAAACCCTTTCTTGCTGATGCGCAAAAACAATTTTTTGAAGTTTTAATACGCATTTTTAAACGTTTTAAAGTTTGTATTTTTTGTCTGAAATTATTTTTAAAAAAATTGAATTGAGAGGATTTTCCTCATTACTGTTTTGAATGTTCAACGGAATTGATGATATTCTCATGGAAAGACACAGGTTCAGCCTTTGGCCGCTTTTCACTAAAAGCGGATAGCCTCAGGACGCTTTTGAGAAAAAGCAGGCAGCCTCAGGCCGCTTTTGAGGAAAAAAACAGACAGCCTCAGGCCGCTTTTGAGGAAAAAACAGACAGCCTCAGGCCGCTTTAGACAGTAAAGAGACAGCCTCAGGCCGCTTTTGACACAAACCAAACAGTTTTAAAAATGAGTGATATTTTAATGTGGGTGAAAATTTAAATTTTAAAATTACCTGAAATTCTTCCAGTTTCAATTCCCCAGTCGGGCAGTCGCGAACGAAGTCCTTATACCACTTTTTCAGCTCCTTCGGCGAAACTATAACATTTTTATAATTATTAATTTCTTTTTACAAAATATTGTATAACTAGTTTGAAGTTTTTTTATAAACTAATTTTAAATAGTCTTATTTGCCACATCATTCCACTATTTTTAAGCGTGTATATTGCTTTTGACAGGACTACATAATTGTTTTTACAGCTACCCTGCCCTGCGTTTACGCCTCTATCGGCAAAAACTTCAACTTTAGCCAAGTAGTAGCTTACAGTAGGTATTCTTTGTGAGGTACTCCACTTCTTCTGGAGTTAGCTTCCTGTTGGCCTTCTTCCGTTTCTCCGGCGTGATTTCCTTGCTGTTGTTCTTTCCCATGCCTAACTGAAAGAAATTGAATTAGTCAGAAGCCTGTGGAGGAAAATTGCAAAAGACAAAACAGACGCTGAGAAGAAGTGGAAGGGAAAGGAAATTGGAATCTTGGGAATGGGGACAACTACAAAAGTGACTCAAGCTGGGCTGGAAATCAAGATAACATAAACTTTAAAAAACTTGATGTCTAAAATTTAAAAAAAAAAGGTTTAGAAAATTTGATTTTGACCCGAAAATCGCATTCTGTGATTTTTGGGCCAATATCGATTTTTGACGTCGGGTGATCCTGGGTTACGGTAGCTTTCCTCAAACTCAACCAAATTCAAAAATGGAATTTCGGTTTGTTAACTATTTTTTTTATAATAAAAACAATATTTTACACAAAAATTAATTTCGTAAAAAACCCTAAAAACGTATTTGATTACAGTTTTTTTGTAAGTTGTTTCAGTAGAAGTTTGCGTATTTTTTTAAACTCTTATACAAATAATTTGTGTTATTTTTTTGAACAAAGCAAAAAAAGGATTTTTAATTTTTTTTGACATTTTCAAGAGTGAAAAATAAAATTTAAAAAGTAAGTTATTCCTCCACTAGAGCTAAAAAAGTGTTTTTTTGAAAAACTCTTTTGTTTTTGAAAATAATGTTTTGTTGAAAATTGTTCATGTGAAATTTAAACAAATTAGAAGTGTGCGTATTTTTACAATCAAACAAATATTTTAAACAATCATTTTTTGCACGAAAAATACTTTGAATTTCGAATCATGTCGACGAAGGGTTTGAAATATTTTTAAAACATTTCAAAGTTTTTGTTTATTTTATATGTATTTTTTGTTACATAGCTAGAATTTTTATTTTTCATTTTTTGGGGATATCGAACCAATATCCCAGTTTTAAATTTGGTTGAATTTGAAGAAAGCTACCGTAACCCGAGGGAAACAAAAACCGAGATCGTCCGAAAAGTCTCAGAATATCATTTTTAGGTCAAATGATTGCTTTTGACAACTTTTGGCCCAACTCAAACTAATTGTTAGATTTAAAAAACTTTTGAAAATCATGTAACATTTTGTGTTTTTTACAACTTTTTCGTCATATTCATTCACAAAATGATTTACAGTTCAGAAATCTAAATCATGTGAATAAATCAATGTTATCACTTAAAATGGGGTTGTAATGTTTTGAAACAGTGAAGTGATGTGACAAAACTGTCAATGTAAATTTGACAAAAGTTCTTGAAGACCAGTTCTGTAGGCGTAGAACTACGTGCAGAACCTCAACCATCTGTTTAAAAACCCTTTTCCCTCTCCAAACATCCCTGATTGCCCTTTTCTATGCCGAAATCAAGAAAACACGGACAAAATGCGATAATGAGGGGTTCGGCCCCGGGGGAGTCGATGAAGTGGCGGTTAATATGATTATCAGTCGCACCGCTGCTGGCTTCCAGTCCCCATAGCAACAAAGCGGCCAAGTGCAGTTAATATAGGAAAAAAGAGCCTCGCACAGGAGATTTGGAGAAGATAGCTTCCGATCACAGGGTCATAAGTAGCATAATCCGGCAGAGAGCGATGATGGAATGAGATTCGAAGGAACGTCACGTATGATGAAAGGAAAGGTGCTAAAATCAGGCTGATTTGGACTACCTAAACCGCTGCCGCCGATTTTATATGGGTGCGAGTTCCGCAGCGCTAATATATCACACCACCACTTTTTTGTGTCGTTTTAGGCGGTAATGTTGAGAATTCGAAAGTGACGACGAAAAAGTGAAGGATGACAAGATTTAAAAAAAAACCGAAAAAAACCCTCTGTGGGGACGTTAAGATTTAAAAATATGTTTAAAAATAAAAAGTTTTTATTAAAACAAAAAGTTTGCATTTTTTAAAATCTGACCTTGAAATTAGTGAAGAAATTCAAATGCAAGTTTTGAAACGCGAAAGTTGTAACACTGAAAAATGTAGGTTTTAAGTTAGGTTTTTTTCTTCTTCAAATTTTGCCATTTTTTTAAATGAAACAAACTTTCTTTCGGTAAGCAAATTTTAAATTATTTAACTATTTTTCTTAAAATTTTCCTTTAAAATTGGTCCTTTCATATAAATCAATTTTTTCAAAAATTGATTTCTTTTCTCTGGGATAATAAAAATTGTTTACCTTAACCTGTATTACCAAATAAACCAAGGAAGTCAAACTAAAGTTATTTTCGTTGCTCAAATAAAAACGATAAAGCTGAAACATTCAACTAAATTGATAAATATTTATTTTTTTTGAAATATAAGAAAAATGAAAAAAAAAACTTTAAACATTTAAAATAGTAATTTAGATGGAAACTTTATTGAAAACTTTTACATTTTAGTTTAAACAATGTTTTGAGCAGTGCAATAAGAAAGAATCAACTTTTCAATACATAAAGTTTTAAAAATTTAAAGATTATGAATTTTATTTCAAATATTTTTTGTAAAATGGCTTCTCAAAAAATGTCAAAGTTGAAACATTGAACAATTGAAAAAGTATCTTTTCGTAACCAACTGAATATCTAATAAAACAAGGTTAAACTGTTGAAATGCCCGTCTGAAATTGTGGAGTGATGTGGTAAAACGCTTGATGTAAAATGGCAAAGACAACATTAGAATTTTTGCAGTTGATAATCTGACACAGCATTTTTCAGTTTAAAGGGACCATAATCCCAATTTTCACTATTATTCAAACCAACATCATAATTCAACTTCACTATTCTCATTAAGAAAAAAACCATAGTATTCTGAAAAATTGGCAAAAAATGACGAGGGAAACCGAACCACGAACTGTCAGTTTGTGCAACCGGCCCGCTAACCACTACACCATGGGTCACATCCAACGAATGACGCAGCCCCTTTACGCCACCACCTGTCACTAGAAAACAGGCCGATTTTAATCCTTTCAAAATTATTAATTCATAAATTTAAAAATTCTTATAAAAAATAGAAAAAAAGTAATTTGGAACCGGTTGGTAAAAATTTGGGGAATTCAAGATAAACTAAACTAGAAATCGACTAAAATAGCTAAATGATGTTAGAAAATAAGAAAAAAGCCAGACGACGATGGTTTTTTGGCGATTGCGCACTTGAACCAGTGGAGTGTCCTCCGTTAGGGCGTTGCCACTCGAGTGGGTGTGTTTTGTGGAACACCGGCCGCGTAATTGACAAACTTGGCAGTGATTGGTCCCAAAATAGAATTAAGGCACGGCGTCTTCAATGAAGGGAAATTACGTCTTGGGGCGGCGGGGTTTCATTAGAACACGGCTTGAGGTGAAGGCGACGGACGAGAAATTGACGCCGGGGACCTTAATTCGCCCTTTTGAATTAGACTGAAGGGATGGAAAATACAAATACATGGATATCATAACAGGAAAATGTTTTTTTTTATATTTCATTGAAACAGTGGAATAATTATCCAAAACCTAATTTTTTGTTTAAAATACTAAATTATAATTTTTTAATATGTACAAAACATACACAAATAAGTTAAAATAAACAAAAAAATAAAATTTAAAAAAATCCATTTTTAGCACATTTTTTATAAAATTATTTTTAAAAAAATTATTTTAAAAAAATTTGTTTTCTCAAATGTTTCACATTACAATTTTGTTTAGAGAAAGAGAGGTGCTCTATTAGGCATCTAGCAGCCAAAAAGTGTTATTCAATTTACTTTTACAAAATTAACAATTCAAACTTAATATTAAAAAAAACAAATACAGATAAAAATTAAATTTTTTAATTTATAAAATTTTAACGTTTAATCATGAAAACTAATTGTTTTGACACTATTTTAAGCACTTGGATGAAAATATTGAAATTTAAGATAAAACAAATTTACTGTCCCAAATTTCAAATTCTTAAATTGGGAATTAAAAAAAAAGTATATTAAAAACATATATTTTAACAATGTGAAACACATAAAAATTAGTATTTAAATAAAAAATGGGTTTCATATTTGCTGGATGGTTGGCAATTCAAAATTTTAAAATTTATCATTTGGGAGCAATGAACCAGGTATATAATTTTAAAAGTGGAATGATTGGTAAAAATACTTTAATTAAAAACCAGAAGTAATTAAAAAAAAGTTTCTAAAAAATTCAGTCAAATGTTTCTAAAAAAAACATTTAGTTTATCGAAAGAAAGGTGCTTTAATATTCATCTGAAACAGCAAAATTGTTGTTCAAAATTCTTTCACAAATTTGAAAATGTATATTTTTAATAGCATAAAGATGTTTTTTTAACCGTTTTAAATAGCTGAAGCCCGCATTTACAATATAAAAACACACGAAAAGTACATTTTAAATTGAAAAAAAAGGGGTTTTTACATTTTCCCGATGATTTGCGATTTATAATTATCAATTTTTGCGCTCTTGAAATACCACTCTACTGTTTCAACGATTATTATGCAATTGTCCCTTAGAACTAACTTCTTAATTTTTGAAATTTTTTTATATCTGGAAAAATAAAAAATTAATTGGTGAAATTTCGATTGTATAAACCGTAAAACATCGAAAAGGTATAGAAGGTATTAAAGGAAATAAAACATTAGAATGTTTCACCTAATCCTTTATTTTCAAATTAACTAGAGTAACATAATTGACTCAAAAAAACGACTATCTAGAGAACTCTGTCAAATGTTTCACAATACCATTTAGTTTAGTGAAAGATAAGTGCTCTGATAGTCCTTTGTCACAGCAAATGTTTTTTAAACGTTTTTAATAGCATAAGCCCTTATTTACAATATGAAACACACACGAAAAATACATTTTAATTGAAAAAATGGGGTTTTCACAATTTCTTAATGGTTTTTGATTTCAAATAAATAAAAAAGGTTCTTGCGCTTTTGAAACACCACTCTACTGTTTCACTACTCAGGCTTTGAAACGCTTATTACGGAATTGTCCATTGGAAGCCACTTCTTAATTTTTGGCATTTTATAATTTGTGAAAATAGAAAATTAATCGGTGAAATTTCGTAAAACATCGTAAAGATGTAAACTTGGAACAGTGGAATGTTTCCCCAAATCCTTTATTTTCAAATTTAACAAAATTAACTAAAAAAGCTTTTCAAATAAATTCAGTCCAATGTTTCACAGTACCATTTAGTTTAGTGAAAGAGAATTGCCCTATTAGGTCCGGTGCAGAAAAATTGTTGTTTAAAATACTTTCAAAAACTTTCAAAAAAAAAAACAGTTGACTGCAAAAAGTTCTTGCGCTTTTGAAACATTACTTTAATATTATATGTCACACTTTTTTTTAACCAAATTCCAGAAACTAGGAAACACTGACGTGAGAAATGAAGAACTTGAGCCAGATGCCCCGTGTTTCAGGATGTCCGTTTGTCACGCAGCTGTTGGTCACTAAGACGATGCCGACCACATTAAAGCTATGGCAGGAACTGGTCGTCAGTCCGAGGACAACACAAAAACAGTGGAGTAGAGAGGTTTTAAAACAAGTAAAAAAGAAATAAAAGTGATGAGAGAGAGAGAGAAAGGGAAAGAGAGAGAGAGAGAAAAAGAGAAAAAGAGAGAGAGAGAGAGAGAGAGAGAGAGAGAGAAAGAAAGAAAAAAGAGAATGTTTGACAGACCCTTCCTTTGGTGGCAACATTCTAACAATTTTCTTTACAATTAACATTTTTTTTTGAAACTTTGGACCAGATTTTCGAATTAACAAAATAATTTTCTTTTCGGTTTTACCATTACAATTTTAATAATATTAAACAATCTTATTATTTTACATAAATGTTTCATTAATATTATTTACTGGGTTTACAATCCTTGAATTTAAGGAATTACGTAATGAAGTCTTCGTGTAAAAATTTTTAAGAAAAATCTGAATCACAAAAGTTTATATAATAAGAATCTACAAAGAAAATTTTCAAATTAACGTGAAATTTAATTTACGTTTAAAAATCTTTAGACGCAATAAATAAAATTATCTTAGAAAAATTTAAAAATCGACAATTTAAATTTTTTTTTACAAAATTCTGCATTTCAGCACTGTTTCAACTTGTCACTAAGTGTGTTGTTTTAATTTACATTTAGTGGGGCCACGATTGGAGCAGCATAAAAAATTAATATTAAAACAAACAAGAAACTGATAAAAACTAATAAAACCAAAAATAAGCGAAATGATAATTTTTTACAGGGTGGCATCACGAAACATAGAATCAGCAAAAAAGAAAAAAAATCTATTAATAAAAATTAAATTAGACGAATTTTTTTTATTTGGTGAAACATTTGCGTGTTTAAACTGTGCCTTAAATACGACGATTTAATTTTTATTTAATGGGTTGATTTTTCTGCAAATAAAATAAAATAAAATTCATAAGAAACACTTGAAACTAGTGTTTATTTTGTGGATAATCCAAAAAAAAAATCGCCTAAAATTTAAAAAAATGTTTTTAAAAAATTTCATGCGAATCTTTTTCCGGACGCATTTCAGACGAAACTATTACCAAAACGGAGGTTTTTGAAGCTCAAAATGTTTTATTCTTTGTTGTATAGCTCAAAATTGAAAAAATTGGTTTTAGCAAATTTAGGGTTTTTTTTGGGAGAAATTAAATTTTAGAAAAATCCAAAATTTCTTTCTGAACTAACAAAATCTTTTTCCATTGTCTTAAATGTATGCACTAAAACTGTTCATTGTCTTTGATGTTTGCACTATTTCAACTTTTCACTAAGTTTTTTAAAAGAAAAAAGCAATCCTAATTTTTTTCATTATTCACTTTGCGCTAGTTTAAATTTTCACAAAATTTATTGAACTCTCGAAGCTTTAGTTAATGGCTTTAGTTAATGGCTTTAGTGATATTAATTGTTAAATATTATAAAATAAGTAATAATAAAAATGGTTCAGTTACCAAAAATCCAACTAAACTTGAAAAGCATTTTTGTTCTTTTTGAATGTGCTTGCAACTATTAAAACTCTTAAATTATTGCAAAATCTTTTTTTTTCTGAAAAATCAATAAAAACTTTTTTTAAAAACCTGTTCCTAATTTTTAACAATGTTTCACCTTTCCTCTAAGTGTGTTGTTTTAATTTACATTTAGTGTAACGAGGAATGCAGCAGCAAATCAAAAATAAATATTAAAGAAAAAAGTAACTTAAGAATGATTAAATAAAAAAAAACTTAAAAAAAGAAAAAAAAACTTAAAGGATTTATAATTGTTTTGCGAAAAAAAAGCAAAAAAAAATTAAATTTAAGAGAAATGTTTACACAAAATTTTCGCGGTGTTTCAACTATGCATTAAACAAGATGATTTCATTTTCATTTAATATTTCGCACATTTTAAATAAATTGAAATAAAACTCATAAGAAACACTTGAAACTAGAGATCACGTGTGGCTGGCGTGGGCGACACCAACTTGATTTTGAAAGTGTCGGCGGGCGCTGACAATTAATCAAGACACCAACTGACGCACCAATAGATAGGGGATAAATGATGAAGGGTAAATAGAACAAGTGACAAGGGCAGTGATTGAGAAGACATTGCAACATGCGATAAAATCGTATCAGCTATAGCCTGGGCCTCATAGCTCAATTTTATGTTTATTTCCAATGAAAAAGTAAAAAAAATCTTTAAAACCATGGTATCACCTTGTAATAGAGCAGTGCAAAAATGTAGAAATGGTGAGTGAATGGTATTGAAATAGTGGAATCATGGGGCAAACGGCAGAATATAAAAAGGATCAAAAAAAGAAAAAAATCTATTTAAAAAAATTTAAAAAAAAAAGAATTTTTTTTATTTGGTGAAACATTTCCGTGTTTCAGCTGTGCCTTAAATATGACGAATTGATTTTTATTTAATGTGTGATTTTTATTGCAAATAAAATAAAATAAAACTCATAATAGATAGGATCAAAAAAGAAAAAAAATCTATTTAAAAAAAATTTAATTATATGATTTTTTTCATTTGGTGAAATATTTGCGTGTTTCAACTGCGCCTTAAATATGACGATTTCATTTTTATTTAATGGGTGGTTTGTTCTGCAGATAAAAAAACTAATAATAGAAAGGATCAAAAAAGAAAAAAAATCTATTTAAAAAAATTTAAATTAGATGAATTTTTTTATTTGGTGAAACATTTGCGTGTTTCAACTGTGCTTAAATATGACGATTTGATTTTTATTTAATGTGTGATTTTTATTGCAAATAAAATAAAATAAAATTCATAATAGAAAGGATCAAAAAAGAAAAAAAATCTATTTAAAAAAATTTAATTATATGATTTTTTTTATTTGGTGATACATTTGCGTGTTTCAGCTGCGCCCTAAATAAAACGATTTCATTTTTATTTAATTACAAATTTTAGTTTTAAACAAATTTAAAAAAAAGTTATTTTTGATTTTTTTTGGTCTGCTGTTTCAGTTCTCCAGCATTAGTGAGAGAGTTGGAAAAGTTTTGATTTCCTTGTGCATGGTTTTCTCGAAGAACTTTCGAATTTCTCGTCTTCTACGCGTTTTTGGCACATCATTCCACTATTTGTAAGACGAAGAAATTAAGACATTTTCGCAAACCAAAAATATATTTCAAATTTTGAAAGGAAAAAAATGCGGATAAAAATATTTAGTTTACGACACAATATAGAAAGGAATATAAAAAGGAATATAAAACATTAATTGTTAAAGTTCGTATGTACAGAATATTTTTTTTATTATTTTTTTATTTTTTTTGGTTTGCTGTTTCAGTTCTCCACGACTTTCAGTTTCCCGTCCTCTGGCATCGTTTTTGCTGCGTCATTCCACTGTTTTAAGAAGAATAAATAAAGAAAAAGACATTTTCGCAAGTCAAAATTTTGATGATTGAAAGGTATTGAAATAGTGGAATTATAAGGCAAACGGCAAAATATAGAAAGATTACAAAAACCTTACAAATTTTAATTTTAAACAAAAGAAAGGAATATAAAACATTAATTGTTAAAGTTCGTATGTACAGAATATAAATGTTTTTTTTTTGAATTTTTTTTTGATTTTTTTGGTTTGCTGTTTCAGTTCTCCATCATTAATGAGAGAGATGGAACAGTTTTGATTTTCCTTGGCCATACTTGTCCCATGTCTAAAACTTTCAGTTTCCCGTCCTTTGGCATCTCATGTATGCGTTTTTGCTGCATCATTCCATTGTTTTAAGATGAATAAATAACGAAAAAGACATTTTTGCAAGTCAAAATTTTGATGAGTGAAAGCATTGAAATAGTGGAATTATGGGGCAAACGGCAAAATATAGCAAAGATTATAAATACATTACAAATATTAATTTTAAACAAAAGAAAGGAATATAAAACATTAATTGTTAAAGTTCGTATGTACAGAATATAAATGTTTTTTTTTTGAATTTTTTTTTGAATTTTTTGGTTTGCTGTTTCAGTTCTCCATCATTAATGAGAGAGATGGAACAGTTTTGATTTCCTTGTGCATGGTTTTCTCGAAGAACTTTAGAATTTCTCGTTTTCTACGCGTTTTTGGCACATCATTCCACTATTTGTAAGACGAAGAAATTAAGTTTCGCTAGCCAAAAATTTATTTCAAATTTTAAAAGGAAAAAAATGCATTTGCTAAAAAATTTTGCAAGATGAAACAGGAAACAAATATCTACAGGAAGCTAGCAAAGGGTACGTTGTAAACAGAATAAGGAACGCGGACGTGGAGGCCCGCAAATTGGGTGAATGCGGAATTCGGGTTGACGTCCACGTCGGCTTTACTAAAAACTCAAAAACAAATGTATAGTCCACAAAATTTAGACTTGCGTGTAAATAACGAATTTACGATTAAACATCTAGCAAATAAGAAAAAAAGAATCATTATAGGGAAAACTTGAATACAAGGGAAAAATCAACATGCCAAATACTCCCAAATTAGGCCACGCCACTTTTGATTTTTTAAAACTTTTATCTGCCTACATTTATCGCAGTTTAAAAAAACTATTCATTTTTTAAAAAGTGTCGATTTAATGCAGCTACCACATTTTGAAGTTTTGTCGATACTTAGTTTGAAACATTGGGTATACATGGAAAATGAGTTTTTCATATTTAATTTAAAAAACAACTATGAAACAAAAAGATAAAAAATCATTTTTGTTGGAAACTTTTTCTTTTTCAATCGTATAATTTTACTACATCACTCCAATAATTTAAGTAAACTTTTAAATAGAAATCCAAACTAAAAAAATAATTGAAAAAATGAAAGAAAATATTAAAAGTTCGTATTAAAACATTTTAACGAACATGGAAGTACAGATTTTTTTAGAAGTTTTAAATAGATTTTTTAAAAGTTTCGATTACAGGCAGCGATCATATTTTCAGGTTTTGTAGAAATTTTGTGAAAAAAAGATATAAAAAAATTTCATAAAAGCATACAAAAAGAAAGAACAAGATAAAAAAGGATTTAAAAAAGGTAAAAAAAAGTTTTTGAAAATGAAAATTTGGTGGTGCTAAAAACTAATAATTTTAGCAGGTTTACTTGTACACTCTTTCTTTTTAATCGTATTATTTTGGCATATCACTCCAATATTTTAGGGGTTTACTGAAGCGAGCTTTTGTAACTTCGACTTAAATTCTGTGGTGCTAAAAATTCCAACTTTCTCATTTACCCGAAATTCTTCACAGAAGTCTGATTGGCAATATAAAAATATATTAAGGCTGAGTTTTGCACTGATACATTGAATACTCAGCCAAGACAGTCAAATAATGAAAAATAGCTGCGAACTGCGAACAAATAGCAGCTAGACTAGGTGATCAATCAAAAGAGATTAGGCAAATAATAAATTACCACCCGTAAGAACCAACTCTATCAAATTAATTGAACCCTGCAAGACGGGTGTTGTTTTCCGAGTCTTGTCGTCTTGTGTTCGAAGTGGATTGACGAGCGCCGGTTAATGAAAATGCGTTGCTCCGAGTTCGGCGTCGATAAGCCGCTGAAACAGTCAAGCAATCTGCATGTTTACGGGCGTAGACGTCTGTCCGACGCTAATTCGAAAATTTGCCCAGGTGCTCTGGGAAAGAAACATTCCACTGTTTTCAAAACAGGGAAGGAGGAAAAGGGACAACTTTGAAAAAAAAGCTCAAGTTTTTGTACTTGCCAGAGAATAGTTTCAACATGTAAGAAATGCGAATGAAATCAGAAAGAGCTGAGGCAAAAACATAGTTTTGACTTTAAAGGGGATGGACCTCGTAAATTTGATTTTTCAAAGTATCTTTACAATTATTTCGTCGAATATATATCGTTGCCACGATTCTGAAACATACCCCTTTTATATGATTTGGACTGCAAAAGGTGCGCGTTTACACGGCCGTTTTACGCGTTTGCCGCACGGAAACACGGCTAGAGTGGGCGAGAGAGTGTGGGAAATGGGGAGACGCAGAGTTAGCGGCAATTCAAATGGTAATTTCCCCAAAATTTCAAGCGCTCGTAAATCGCTTCATTTTTATGCAAAATGGGTAAAAGAGGTATTTTTCGGATTCTTGGGAATGAGATCTAGGGTTTTATCGCAAAATCAGAAAAAAATATTTTTAGGCGGTCCTTCCCCTTTCAAAGTGCTTCAAATGCAAAAAACCGATTATCGAATTTTGGACCCGGGTTACGGTAATAGTTTTAGTTTTCCAAATCCAATTTTTAGTTTTTTAAGCATTTTTGAGCCAAATCGTAGCACTTTGAATTTGAATATTCAAGTGTAATTGAATTTAGCCTTTAAGATCAAATGTCTTAATTTAAATTTTTTAAAATATTTATAATAGAAATGATCAAATATTTTTTTGAAAGTTTAAGAATTTTTTTAGTTTAAGAATTTTTTTTAAAGTTTTAAATTTGTTTAAAAAAATAAATTTTTTTTATTTATAATAAAACTGATTAAAGTAAACTAATTAAAGTTTTTAAATTGAGATCAAAATATTACAAAATAAATAAAGCTGGATGACCCGGCCCTGAATCCATCGAATCATTATATTTTGTAAACGATCTTCATTTAAAAGTACTTTTTAAAATTCACTTTTTTAAACTCACATTGGTCAAGTTTATGAATGTTTTAAAAAAGTTCAAGAATTTGTTTTAAAAGTTTTAAGTTTGCAAGGCCACATTATTCAAAGTGAATGTTTCGTGGATTTCACAAAGAAAATAAACTGAATATTTTATTATTGCGTTCTTTGTGGATATATTTTAAACAAAATGTATGGTATTTTATTAGATAAACATTAATGGTTTGGATCTGCTCCAAATAATGTTTTTTTCATAAAAAAAGTAAGAATTAAAAAAAAACAGAAATCTAATTTTTTTCGACTGAAAACAAAATATAGGGTTGAAGAAAATCTTTGCAAACCTGATTTAAATGACAACAAAGCGTAATCGCACACGAATTTATGATCAAGAAATATGATATTTAAAAATCTTCGAAATCTCGGGGAATAAATTGCAAACTGAGCTTTGAACGCGAACGCCGGAGCAGAAACCATCACATCATGCGCGTGCATGGCTGAGAGTGGTTCCCACGCTTCGAATTAAAGAGAAATTTGATCGAAAAAAGGTTTGGACCCAGTTTAACGGCCATTTGTGGGAAAATGGAATTTGAAATGAAAAGAATTTTTACATGAGCTGGGTGATTCAAATGGAAATTTAAAGTGAACATTGACCTTTTTAGCGATTGCTCACTTTCATCTATTTTAGGACTTTGAACAGGGAAAAGTTGGGTAATAGGCATAGCCCCCTTTAAAATTGTTTTTTTTACAAAAAAAAAATGAGAGATCGATTCCCCCAACTAAATTTTAATTTAACAATTTTATGTGATAAATAACTTTGTACACTATTAAAAAACTGTTATTTAAAAAAATCTTTAAAAAGTTAAAAAAATAGATTCAAAAAACATATTTTGGCAAAGGTTGATTGCTATCAGAAAAAAAGATTAAACGTCCACTTTTAATCTGTTTTTTGTAAAATCGAGAATTTAAAAAAATTATTAAAAAAAACATTAAAATCTGTAGAAATTTCGTTTATACAAGAAAAGAAAAGTAAATTTTTTTTAAAAGTTGCCGTTCACCTGTAAAATAGTGAAGTGATGTGGGTGAAGGATAAGATGCAAAATGTTTGAGAACTCTTTTAAAAAGAGCAGTTATACAAAAAAACTTTAAAAATTAGATTAAAAAATATTCATTTTTGTCAACGGTTAATTTCGTTTTTGGTGAAATAAAAAATATTTTGAGTTAAACCATATTTTAATTCACTTTTGTTCGGATAAACAAATGCGTGAAAGCATTGAAAAAATGAATTTCATTAAATTTTTTTGTAAATCAATTTTGGTTTCAAACAATAAAAAAGGTTTGGGATTAGCGAAAAATTTTTCAATAAAATTATTTTTATTTTCACAGAATCAATTGATAAAATTGTAAATCGTGTTTCAAACAGTAAATCAAAAACAAACAACATGTTAAAATTAAAAATGTTTATTGAATTGAATTTTTTTAAAAGATTTTTCTTATTTTTATTTTTTTTAAAGTCACTTTTTAGTTAAAAATAATTCTGTAAAGATTGCATCAATTTAGAAAAGGTGAACAAAGGCAACAAAGTCATTTTTTTTGTTTAAATTTTTTAAAAAAATTCAGAAAGGGTAAACAAAGGCTTGACAGAATTGATGAAATAGTAGAAGAATGTGACAAAAACGCAAAAAAAGAAGATTAGTTTATAATTAGTTTCGTGCACCGGCTGGGATAGAACCTTTTTTGATGGACTTTTACCGGTTGATTTTTCATTATGTAAAAGTTTGTTTTCAGCAAATTGTAAAAAAAAAACACTTTAAAAACCAAATTGCGGTTAGAATGGGGTCGTTTGCGTGTAGACGCCTGGCTTTCTCAATCACGGCATATTTTTCCGGTGGGCAAAAGAATGACTGAAAAGGATTGGTGGACCAATTTCAAATTTGGTATACTAGTCGTCACAACTACTTCATCAACTATATTATTATGCATTGAACTGAAACATTGAAATGATGTGACACAATTTTTTGTTAAAACATTTGATTCTGAAAAATGAAAAATATGAAATCTCGCATTGACGATTCTCAAAACGGTAAAAAATTTTCAAATCGATTTTTGAAATTATTTTGTATAATTTACAAAATAAATTGATTGAATAAAATCTGATTGAGTTTTAATTTTAATATCTGAATGTAAAATGTACACTAAAATTTCATAAAATTTGATGCATTTGTTTTTTTTGAATCATTGCGTACTTTAAATATTTCAAGGGACTTTAAACATATTTTTTTTTAAAAATTCAGTGTTTTCAGCATCATAGTATGAATTCTTAAATATGATTAGTGAACCGACTCAAAATGGAGAAAAATGCCAAAACATGCCAGTAATAAATTTAAAATAATTGGTTTTGGGATAAATTTCAATTTTTGGTGCAAAATTCTGCAAAAGGTCAAATGACAGAGAGAAAGAGAGAGAGACACACAGAGACAAATGAAGAAAGAGAGAGAAAGAGAGAGAGAGAAAGAAAGAGAAAGAGAGAGAGAGAGAGAGAGAGAGAAAGAGAAAGAGAGAGAGAGAGAGAGTCACGGAAAGAGAAAGAGAGAGATAGATAGATAGATAGATAGATAGATAGATAGATAGATAGATAGATAGATAGATAGATAGATAGATAGATAGATAGATAGATAGATAGATAGATAGATAGATAGATAGATAGATAGATAGATAGATAGATAGATAGATAGATAGATAGATAGATAGATAGATAGATAGATAGATAGATAGATAGATCGAGAGATATAGAGAGAGATATAGAGAGAGACAGAAAACAAAGAGAGAGAGAGAGCGAGAGAGAGAGAGAGAGAGAGAGAGAGAGAGACAGAGAAAGAGAAAGAGAAAAAGAAAGAGAAAGAGAGAGAGAAAGAGAGAGATAGAAAGAGAGAGAGAGACACACAAAGACAAAGAGAGAGAGAGAGAGAGAGAGAGAGAAAGAAAAAAAAAGAGAGAGAGAGAACTTTTGGGAAAATGAAATTTGTCGGTGAAAAATTGATCTTTGCTCAACATTTCAACATTTCGACCACCAACTGACGTACTCAAAGCTCTAAAAAGTCCAAAGTACCGTCTCGACCTCGACGCGGAAGCATTTCGCCGGGCCAAGTGGCTCATAGCCGTGCTTAGTGGCGGTGATTAGCAGCGGCGCCGAGCAGCACGTGGCGGCAGTTAGCTGCCAGCCGGCTGCCACATCCCCCGGTTGCATCTGGTTACGTGAGCGGCTAATCCCGTTCGCATTACGCATAAGACGGATGCCAAAGACAGCACATAGGCCGTGCCTGTGGCAATAATCAGCCCAAGGAATGGAAAGGGACGGGCGGGAATGACGCGCCATTGGGGCGCTAATGCTTCCTTCTTCAGGTCGTTTCCTCGGAATTTCCTCAAAGAGCATCTTATAAAGACAGAGAAACACACACACACACACACACGCACACACACACACACACGCACACACACACACACACACACACACAAAACTTGTTTTAGTCCAATTTTAAATCGTTTTAGCAATTTGAGAAAACTATTGCAGGTCAATAATCTATGCGTGATTTTTCACTGTTTCAGAAAGAAAGAAATGACAGTTGACATTATTGGGCCATATGTTCTGGCGCAGAAAATGTTAATCAAGCAAAAACCTTCGTTTGTAATAACGCACAAATTGAATTAAAGGGGAAGGACAGCGTAAAAATAATTTTTCTGATTTTGCGATAAAAGCCTAGATCTTATTCCCAGGATTTCGAAAAATACCTCTTTTGCCCCTTTTGCAGTCCAAATCATAAAAAAACTATAATAAAGATACTTAGAAAAATAAATTTTACGAGGTCCTTCCCCTTTAAAGGGAAATGACCTCGCAAAATTGATTTTTCAAAGTCTCTTTACAATTTTTTCATTGAATAGATATCGTTTCCACGATTCTGAAACATACCCCTTTTATATGATTTCGACTGCAAAAGGGGCGGGTTTACACGGCCGGCCGTTTTACGCGTTTGCCGCACGGAAACACGGCCAGAGTGGGCGAGAGAGTGTGGGAAATGGGGAGACGCAGAGTTGGTGGCAATTCAAACTACAATTTCCCCAAAATATGTCAAGCGCTCCTAAAACAATTGTTAAGAGATTTAGAAAAATCAATTTTACGAAGTCCTTCCCCTTTAAGGCCCGAGAAATATTCTAAACTATAATTCGAGAAAGAAAAATTGGTTTTTAAGTATTACTATCAAGTATAATCGATTCTATCGATATTTGTGCTCAAAATCCAATTATAAGCAAAAGTAGATCAAAATTGGAAAAAATTTGACCCCGTTCTGGCTGAAACATTAAAAAGACAAAGCGAACAAATTGCAAAAATCGTGTTTTTGGCCCTTTTTTACCCATTTTCCACTTTCAAATGGATTTTAAACAAAAATAGTCAGCTTCTATTTTTGATTTGAAGGTCTATTTCGACGCGGAATTTTACGTAGAATTCAATGAAAACGTTATCTTTTTTACACCTTGTATGGTGAAAACTCCAAAACATCAAAAAATATGTTTTTTGAAGGTTTTCAAGGTTGCTGATGCACCAGATAAGTTTTAACTGTAAAGTTGGTTTTTTCCATTAAATTCGGCGTATAAAAATATATATGACTTTGAAAATACAAAAATTTTGAAAATTTTGGGTTCAAATTTTTGAATTACCGTAACCCAGACAAAAAGCTTGTTCGTGCGTTTTTGGGGGAAAAATTTTCATCAAATTTCCTATTCTTTCGGATTTTACAATAGCGTTAAGGAAACTTCTCAGCGAAAGTAATTAAACACTGTTCCTATATTTTAAAGATGTAACATTAAAAACACACTTTCAGAATTTAAGAACTTTGAAGAGGAACTTGGCGGAAGTGGCCAGAAACTAAGAGGATTCGCCCTGTTTTTCCCACGTCTGCTAAGCAATTCAAAGCGGATCAGGGAAACACTGGCGATGTGGCCACGGCAATGGGAAATCGATGTTTCCATCTGAATTATGCATTCGTCTCGGGAATCTGAAAAAAAATTAATTTAAGAAGAAAAAGAAGAAGAAAAAAATTGATAATATGCTCATAGGCAATTAAGGTGGTATATATATAAATATATATATATATATATATATATATATATATATATATATATATATATATATTTATATATATATATATATATATATATATATATATATATATATATATTTTAGAAAAATGAGATTACAAAAAAATTTGTGGTCAAAAATCACATAAGGGTCCCCCCTTAACATTTTTTTTGATTTTTAATACATTTACTATTTTAAAAAAGCCTTATTTTACTTTAAAACTAGTTTTTTACACTTTTCAGAAATATTAAGCATGCATATATAAAAATCAAACAACATGATTTAAAAAAAACTTTGAAATTGAAAGACATTCAAGTTTATTTAATTAAAAAAATGCCGAGGAAATATTTTTAATTAAATAAACTTAAAATTAGTAAAAAATGTTTCAACAACACAAAATTATGCTTTTACTTATTTCTCTTTTGCATTATTAAATGTATCAAAAGTAGTTTTTTAATAAAAAAAGGTTCCAATCAAAATAATCCCGGAAAAAAGTATTATAATACCTGTGGAACTGAACTTTTGGGAAAAGTTTCCTAAATTATTTATATTTACATTTAAAAAAAACGCCAGAAAACAGAACTTTCGAAAAGCATAAATTCCAAAAAAGGTAAAAAATTATATCTGGTTGCCTGCTTAATTTTTCATCAAGTGTTTGTCCTAGGACAAATGTGTCTTGGGTTCTTTGATGGTAAAAAACATAGAAAAAAGAGAATAAATAGAAAAAAAAACACGAGTAGGCGGAAAACTCATCGAAAACGGTTAAATGTTTCATGGGCCACGTGCCTCCGGAATGCCGTAGGTTGGAAAAACAAATTACACTCGCAGATCGAGGACGCGCCTTTTGGAATCAGGCGCATTGTCCGCATTTGGAAAATTACCTCGTTTGGAAACAATTGAATCTAATGAAAAGAGGAAAAATAATTGGAAATTAGTTTGCACGAAAAGTGCATGGCTATTTTCTAAATGAGTACCATAATGTGATGCATTAGTTAAGGAAAACGGAAAAAAAGGAAAAAAAGGGGAAAAAAGGTAGCTCAATTTTTTTTTACCATTTTTTTGCTCTACAATAATTTTAACTACCTTAATGGTTATAAAACACTTTAATATATTAAATTATTAGACTAAAAAAATTGCCCCGGGGTGGATTCGAACCCTCTATGTTTGTCTGATAAGATGGGCAAAACTAGTCAAATGTTTTCTTTTACGAAAGTCCTCATCGCCTTGTGTAGTTTTCGGGAATCTTAAATTCCTAAAATCCCTTAGTAAAAGTTTTTGTAAATATATTATTGTCAAGTGTTAAAAAAAATGAATAAAACAACTTTCTGAAAGTGTGTCGAATTTCCGATTCTATGTGTTCTTTCCCAGAGGCTTTGAGAATGCCCTAATCTGGCTCCCGAATGGGCTCTCCCTAACGTCTAATTACCCGGCTGGAGGCAATTAACGGAACGGCGGCCATTCCGTCGTGATTACTTATGAATGACCGCTTCATCCGCAGCATCCCTCACATCTCCATGCAATTTGTTTGAATTGGTCAGTATCATTTTCTAAAAGAAGAACAATTAACAAACCCTTCCTTAAAGGGACTAATTAGAATTTCAGTGGCTTGAAAAATAACTTTCCTACAATTTTGTTTTGTTAAAAACTGCGTTAAAAATTTATTGTTAAATTTGAAGCGATTTTAAAAATTAGAAACAAAATGCAAAAATACTAAGACGGCGTTTTGTGTTCTACGAAAAATATTCTGACTGTTTTGGTCATTATCAGTTTTCCTACCTATTACGGTAGTTAGGGTGAACAGTATTTAAAAAAAGAAAAGAAAAACTTGATTTTTTTCCTATATTTATACAATTTTTGGATTTTTATGTTACGTAAATATTGTGAGTAAACTTGTTGGCGGAAGAATGCAACAAGTAAACAATATTTTTTCGTTAAATTCTGTTTTAAAATATATGTTTAATGCTGAATTTAATAAGTAAAGTTTTGTTAAAAGTTTAAAGGGGAAGGACCGAGTAAAAATTAATTTTTCGGATTTTGCGATAAAAGCTTAGATCTCATTCCCAGGAGTCCGAAAAATACCTCTTTTACCTATTTTGGATGAAAATGAACCGAATTAGGAGCGCTTCAATTTTCGGGAAATTGTAATTTGAATTGCCGCCAACTCTGCGTCTCTCCGTTTCCCACACTCTCTCGCCCACTCTAGCCGTGTTTCCGTGCGGCAAACGCGTAAAACGGCCGTGAAAACGCGCCCCTTTTGCAGTCAAAATCATCTAAAAGGGGTATGTTTCAGAATCGTTGAAACGAAATCTATTCAATGAAACAATTGTAAAGAGACTTTGAAAAATCAATTTTACGAGGTCCCTTTAATGCTGAATTTAATAAATAAAGTTTTCTCCTAAACCGACACACTGTGCTTTAAAATAGCAAAAAACGTTTGTGTTACTAATTTTTTGTAATCATTTTAAGAGACACTTTTTAAATTAAACGGTGAATTTGTATATTTGCCATTTAAAAATTGAAAGCAGAAATGTAAAATTTCTTCAATTAAACTTTCTTCTTTTAAGATTTAATTTAAAAATAATTTATTAAATTTGTTTTATTTAAAAATAATTTATTAAATTTTTTTATTTAAAAATAATTTATTTAAATTTAACGATCTGTTCAATACTCTTCTAACTTCAAAGGGCAAGGTTGTGTTGACCACGGTTAAGCAAAAACCTTAAAGTTTCCCAAACGATAGAGTCCCGTTAGAGTTTCAAAGATGACCTCATCAAGCCTAAAATATCAATCAGCACCTTTATCTCCACCCGAAAATTGCCCCTTTCCCAGTCCTTTGTCCCCTGCTTTTTTCCTTCTTCCGACCATCTGTCCCTCCCTTAATCGGTTGCCGCCTAATTGCCGAATATCGCTTCCTCTGATGATTCATGCCTGCGAAATGGCCCTTCTGCGCGTGGAAACGACCCTGTTGGTCACTTCCTACACACGACCATTGACCTTTATTTTCTTAACGAACACATGGTAATCTGAAACGTTTTTAATTTTTTCTAAAACTACAGTAGGTATTATATAAGCGCTGACATAGAAAAATGACCTTTTTATAGACTAAAAATGGACATCATTTAATCATTGAATTTTTTGTCAAAAAGACAAAAAAAGACTAAAACAGAAAATTAATTCAAAAATGAAATTGAATTTTAGTCGAAAAGACTAGGATTTTTGTCAAAAAGACTGAAAAAGTCATTTAAAAATGAAATTTAATTTTAATGAAAAATCATTTAATCAGAAAGACTAAAAAGTCAGTTTTTAGTTTTTTTGAGTAAATTCCAATTTCATTCAAAAATGAAATTGGAATTTAGTCAGAAATGATAAAAAGAAAAATAAATTAAAAAAATGAAATTGAATTTTAGTCAAACGATTAAAAAAGGATTTTAGTCAAAATGAAAACTAAAAAGAAAATTCTATTTAAAACGAAATTAAATTTTAATTTTAGCCAAAAAGGCTAAAAAGGATTATAGTCAATAAACAATAAAAAAAAACATTTTATGCGATTTCATCAACCCTCAGCAATGCAATGTAGTTCAAAGAACAAAGTGCAAAACAAATCGGCGATTTCTTACTCACAAGACGTACTATAACACGTAAGATGCTATTCATCGGACAAAAACTTATGCTGGTCATTGTGGGAAGGACATCTATGACGCCACTTCCGATCCCGGAGATTTTTTGAAACAATTTTTTAGGAGTTCTCACTTCAGGTGGATTTTTTGGACAGTTAACTTAGAATTTGGAACCCTTAACTAAATATGCAACATTTAGCTATTTCATTTTGATCCTAAAGTTACGTTTGAAATTCAATACTAATTTTTGACGGATATATGCCATTTAAATTTCTCAAGACAAACTTTCCCAATTAAAACATTTATGTAAGTAAAAATCAATATCTTATTTTAAAAAGTAATTTTTAAAATACAAAACAAAACCGTTTTTTAATACTTTTGTAAACTTAATGCTTCAAGTAAAATTAATCTGCTCTAAAACCGATTTAAAATATTTTAATTTAACAAAATTCAACCGGGTTGACCAAATTCTCTGTTCGGCCCTTATTTATAAGTTTTTTTTTGGAAATATGAAACTCTTTCTATTTTTCTGATTCATAGTTCCTGTGATTGTCAAGACTGAAGCAAATAAAAATCGCACCGATAAATTTATGAAAACTTTAAAACATTGCTGCAATAATACGAAAAAAAATTTTCAAAATGTTTTCACAAGTTCGACCTGATAATCTCGTTTTGAACAACGGATCAATTATGAAACAAGATTTTCTATTTATGGAATATCTGAAACATTAATAAATACAAAACACTCTTAAAAATTATTTTTTGGTGCAAACGCTGACTGAGTTGAATGGATCAATTAGGTTTTCAAATGTAAATTACAATACCAAAACAGTGGATTGTTGTGGAATAAAAACTCTGCCTGCACAAAAACAAAAAAATGGTGTTTGAGAATTTTGTAAAAAGGAAAACGTGTGTTTTCCTTTTTACAAAATTCTCAAAATTCGTTTTTACTAAATTAATAATGTTTTTGAGATAAACTTTTTTTTCGAATTTTAATTAAAGGGGAAGGACCGCGTAAAAATAATTTTTCGATAAAAGTCTCGATCTTATTCCCAAGATTCCGAAAAATACCTCTTTGACCCTTTTTGGATCAAAATGAACCGATTTTGGAGCGCTTGAAATTTTGGGAAATTACAATTTGAATTGCCGCCAACTCTGCGTCTCCCCATTTCCCAAACTCTCTCGCCCACTCTAGCCATGTTTTCGTGCGGCAAACGCGTAAAACGGCCGTGTAAACGCGCCCCTTTTGCAGTCCAAATCGTATAAAAGGGGTATGTTTTTGAATCGTGGAAACGACGTTTACTCAATAAAATTATAATAAAGACACTTTGAAAAATCAATTTTACGAGGTCCTTCCCCTTTAAAGTGAGATAAATATTGAGTTTTTATTTCAAAACTTAAAATTGTTTTTTGTTTTTGATTGTTTAAAATTATTTTGTGAAGTTTTCCCATTTTTTTGTTAGTTTAGGAATAAATTGAAAATTTTAAATGATTCAGATTAAACCCAAAGATGTGTTGTTTCTTCCACCACCACGTTGCCGGCTGGCAGCATTAAAGTGCGCAGAGTGCCCCTTCGCCCTTATCTCATGGCTGATTCACGGGCGACCGCCGAGTCAAAGGACATCTGCTGATCCCACTGACCGCGTGGATTATTCATTCCGGGTTCTTCCTTCAAGGAACATCATTTGACTTCAAAATTTGGCCAAAATGTGAATATTTGCCCTTTTTTAAATGCGGTTCTTAATTTGGTTTCAAATTTTGCAATTCAATGTTTCGTAAGTTTTGAACTCTTGGTGCGAGTGATTGAACCACATAGTCGATGGATTTGGTTTTATAATTTGAGAGAGAGAGAGAGAGGGAGAAAGAAAAAAGAAAAAAAGCAAAATTTTCTGCCATCTCAATAAATCATCTTACGTTTTACGCGCGGACCATCTGTGGCAGCGCTAATTGCGGGTAGGACCCTCATCTCTCCTCGGGAAGGAACAGATGTTAAATTAGCTTTACGGCGCTATTCGTATTGACACTTCCGGCTACTCTCTCTCTCTCTCTCTCTCTCCCTCCCTCCCTCCCTCCCTCCCTCCCTCCCTCCCTCTCTTCCTCCCTCCCTCTCTTCCTCCCTCCCCCTCTCTCTTTTCTCCCTGTCCCTCCCTCCTCCTCCTCTCTCTCTCTCTCTCTCTCTCTCTCTCTCTCTCTCTCTCTCTCTCTTGCTCTCTTTCTATATCTCATTTTCTCTCTTTCTCTCTCTTGCTCTCTTTCTATCTCTCATTCTCTCTCTTTCTCTCTCTCTCTCTCTCTCTCTCTCTCTCTGTCTCTCTTTCTATCTATCTCTATCTCCCTCTATATATCTATCTCTTTCTATCTCTCTCTCTCTCTCTTCTCTCTCTCCATCTCTCTTCTCTCTCTTCTCTCTCTCTCTCTCTCTCTCTCTCTCTCTCTCCCTCTCTAAACTCTGTACAGTCACGCTCCTCCGCTTGCGTTCCCATGTGGCTAATACATAATCAATCTCTTTTTATGATGAGATAGGCCGCCGATGCAATGCATTAGCATACATGGCGGCCGCGCATCTCGACAGCCGGTTACAGCCAGTCACTTTTTTTTCGAAATTCAAACTTCGGCTAACTTTCAATTTCAGTTTTTCGAAATGAAATAAAAACCTCAGCTAACAATTGTCAAACCACTGATTGAACGTGATCTCCATGTTTAAAAAAATATCATTTCTAAGACTAAATATTGAACTGAAAAAACTAACTTTACATTTTTTTGTTGCAAAACCGCTCTTCCTCGTTTCCCGCTCTCTGATCTTCCGCTGCACTGGCTGCACTTGTTGCATGCATGAAACTCCTAATAGCGTCGTCGTGTTGTACTTATGCCCCGCCTCTTAAATGAACTACGCATCTGAGGAAGCCCTCGATTCCGGTCGCGGGTTCAAGTCGACTAATTCACTTCCAGACAGGGTGGTCTGGAACAGCGAACAGATCTTCAGCGTTCCTGGGACTTTTTCTAGCTCTCTCTCTCTCTCTCCCCTCTCTCTCTGTCTCTCTCTGTCTCTCTCTCTCTCTCTCTCTCTTTCTCTCGACCTCTCTCATGTTTTATGCATCTCAACACTTTCTTTGATAGGAATATTATCTAAATGTGAGCGAAACATTTTTTAAAAAAGAACTTAGAAGGTTTTTTCACTTTCTTCAGTAGATTAAAACAAATTTAGCGTATGTGTGCCTTCATTTCAGAAAATTTCGTAAGAGTGCTTTTAGCGAAATGGCCCCGACGCCAAATTGGTGGAGATGACGGGTGGTGAAATTTCTAATTTCCTGGTGTCTTCTTGAATTTGGAGAAAGGCATGAAGGGGTCACATACAGACGCACGCACGCACACGCACGCACGCACGCACGCACACAACACACACATGTAGATCCAAAAATCTTTAAAAAGGCTGATATCAATGAAGAAATTGTGACCTTGCAAAATAATAGTTTTTATAATTTTTAATGTCTGGTTTAACAAAAGTGGAAATATAAGATATGAGCCACTTCCTCAGTTGGATTGTCTCAGTAAAAATAAATGGGAAAAACTGTAAATAACAAGTATTTCTTATTCTTTTTTCCTTTCAATTGCACGTTATAAGTTTTTTTTGTTGAAAATAATGTTTCATAATGGTATTATAAGCACAATCTTTTAGCTATCGCAATTTCTCTTTCCACTTCGGTAAAATTTAAAAAATTTGAAAACGACTAGGCTTCTTTTTTTTATAAATTGAGCTCAATTTTAATTTTTTCCTTCTTTTGAATTAGTTTTATTTTCCGTTAAAAGTGTGTACAGTACCAACTTTATTTTAAACAGTTTTAAAGCTTTTTAATTTTACTTATTTACTGATTTTTAATTTAACACTATTGAATTTTATTATTGTTTTATCAGAACAAAAGTTCTTATTAACTGAAACCCCAAACTATGTTCCCCAATGGATTCCAAATGAATGTTTGCTGATGGTCCCTTAATAAAGTCTATTTAAAAATTTAATCAGACCTTAAACAAAATACTAAATAAATCAAATACTATTTATTAAAAAACAATAATTCAGATAAGTATAAAAAAATGTTGTTAAAAAGAAAACAATCTAAATGTTCAACCTAGGACATGTTTTGTTTGTTTAAAAATGAAAATAGCTTTTAATTTAAAATTTCTATTTCGTTTTAAGTAATTTTTGTAATTATAGAGTTTTTAGAAAATTTCTTTTTGTTAAGAACGCATGAAGAAAGTATGATTTAAGAAAAAAACATCACTTTTTGATATAAATTTTTTTTGATATATTGATATTTAAAAAAATCTTTGGTCTAAAATTTTAGTAAAAGTTAACCAAAGTTTCTGGTCATAAATAGAATAGTAAAGTTGTATAATTCCTTTTTTTTTAAACTTTTAAAAAGAGGCTAATGGTCCTTTAAAAAGCCAATAAAATTTTATTAGGACCTAATATCGGTGTTTATTTAATCCCTTTACTTATTTCTTGATAAAATCATTGCCCGGCACGGTACCCGCGCCTCTCTCGATTTTTCGCCGTTTCCCTAAAACCCCCTTTCCTGTCCATCAACAAAGCCCCCGCCTCTTCCAAAAAACCCCAATTCCTCCTGTTTCACGCCTGCGCGGCGCTTTTTCCCAGATCTTCTCCCACCCTGTCGGCACGTGTTAATCCCGCGCGATTGGCTCGAAAAAGCGTCGATCACCCAGCTGTTTCGGCAGCGATATCTCCCGCCCTCCTGCCGGTACAGGTGTTCGCCAGACCCCCCCCCCGCGGGGGGAGCAGTTACGCGCGACCTTTACGATCCTTCGCGCCTCTGACCGTGCCGGTGGGACACACATTAACCGACTGTTACACTCGAATAGCACTTAATTATTGCCCTCGTACGATCGTTAACGAATCCAAATCCCAGAGATCATTGCGCGTTCAATTTTGCATTTTTTTCTAATTTTTTAAAAATAAAACATAAATACTTGATTTTCCCTCTAGCTATCCCTGCTAAAATGCAAAAAAACATACCTTTAGATGTGAGATTTTAAGACCTTAGATCACTTAAAAGAATTCATCTATTTGAGTTGAAATTCTTTACAAAAAATTAATCTAACTTTAGAAGTTTTATCGGCGTTTTCGAATTTAAAAGTCTATGATGCCATTAACATTGATGCCGAAACATTTAAAAAAACTTAAATTGAATTGTTTATATTTAATTAAATTATTTAAATATTTAAAGCTTTTCATTTTTTTTGTTAGACTGTTTCAAACTGGTTTCATAGGCTCGATTTTGTGACATTAGCAATTCTAGCACGCCTTCCAATTCTAGTTAAGGTTTGAAAGTATTTCAGTTTTAAAAGAAATTTAAAGATAATCACTTAAAAGATCAAATAAACAACATACCTTTAGGTGTAAGATTCTAAGACCTTAGATCACTTAAAAGAAAGGCTACTTTTAATAATACTCGATTTTCGATTGATTTTCAACGCTATTTTTAAAATTCAGCTTAAATATTGTGCTCACAATCCAACAGTGCATACCTTTCTCACACCTGTATTTTCCTGGCGAATTACCGAAATTTCAATAAAATAGAAATTTTTCGATTGACTTTTAACCTTTTTTTCTAAATTCGTAAATTAATTAATTTTTGAACGTATATTTTACTTCGAGGTTTCAAACATTTAGCTTAAATATTTTTTGTTATGTCCAATAATGAGCCGTCGGAGATATGTTTTTATCAAAGTTTTTTAAAATTTCAAAAATTAAAATTCCTGGCGGATAGCCGAATTTTCAGTGTTTGCCCAGTTAGCTGAAACTTCGAAACAGCGAAAAATAAGCAAAAATTTTTTTTTTCAAAATTGAGCATTTTTTCATAGGAACACCACTGAATGTGAAAACGATTACTTATTACGAAAAGGCTGGAACTGAAAAAAGAAATGGTACGAACACATACACAATATTATTTTGCCCTTATAATTTCAATGGCTGAAAAATTTAAAAAAAGTTTATTTTGCTCTTTTAATTTTTATGGCTGAATGATATATGAAAAAGAGGCTTCACAATGTTTTGTTGGCATATATTTTTGAAATATTACTTGGTTTAGCGCTAAAATCATTAACTTTTTAAAATAAATAAAATATAATGCGAAATTTCGATTTTTGATTAATTCGTCATTTAGAATTGAAATTCTTTACAAAAAAAATGTCAAAAATTTAAAAAAAATCTAATTTTATATTTTTATATGCATTTTGGAATTTAAAAGTCTATGTCAAAACCCTGAAACCAAAATGAAAATATTATCTTTGAATTTGACGCTTTTTTATTTTAAAATTTGATGACTAAACCGAATTTTGTAGTTTTTTATGCGACTGTTTCAACCAGGTGGCTTAGGCATGATGTTTCGGCTTTAGCAATGTTTCCCAATGAAAGAGTTTTAAATTTGAACTTCAATTTTCTTGATTTCCTTTTTTTCTTTGCTCCCTTTTTCAAATTGTGTTTAAGATACAAACATTAAGATATGTTTAAAGAGCATTTTTCTTCTCCTAAATTTTCAAATCGTCCCTCGGTCCTAGGTGATTTGTGTGACAAATGAGAAAATTCGCTGGGGGCGGCGGTGGAAATTAATGACTGGGCGCCAGATTTGCATCAAAATGGACAGACTCATTGGAACGCGCCGAATAATTAGCATACTCACGGGAGTACAACCGATTCTGGCTGATTTTCGAACATTCGCTGACTGTTTCTGAATTTTGAAAGATATATTCTTAAACATGAATTTGTTTACTTATTTGTGAGGTTCACAGTGAAATTTTTTACTTCGCTTGTAATTTTGGTTTAGTTTAGTATCGAAACTTTTGATAGATAAAATAAAACTTTTGATAATATTTCTCAGTTAAACAGCGAAATTTTTTGAATGCTATCTGGAAAGCTATTTTATATTTTTTTTAAAATCAACGTTAACTATTTAGAATTATTTTTGAACTTTAATTTTGATTTCGTGAATAAGTCTTACTTATGCAAAATTTTAGATGCTTTAAAATACCAATTTTAAAGATGAAAAAATATATAAGGTTAGATATTTTGCTCGATTTTCATAAAATTCCATTAAATACTGAAGAACAACAATTAGAAAATGATGTTGGATTTAATTTTTAAGCTTGATTAAATTATTCTTAAAGTATTTTAGAAATCCTAACATATAAAAAAAAACAGACTTTATTAAATTTTAACTATTCTCCAGTCTTTCAAATTCAACAAGCCTTGTTAACTTTTTTATTTGTTTTTGAAATTGGTTCGAACGTAGCAATGACACTGAATATTCGATGTTTTTAAAACAAAGTTGTAGCATTCGGTCGATGTTTAAGTTTAAAAAAAATTTAATTTATTTGTTTGGCACAAATTTTTGACCCGGTTTATTTTTTTGGCACAAATTTTTGACCCGGTTTCTTTCAACCTGATGCCGCTTTTTTGGTAACCTAAGGGCGCTTTTTAATCCTTTTTTGGTAACGTGAGGCTATTTTCCCCGTTTTGTGGTAACATGAAGCCGCTTTTTTGGTAACCTAAGGCCAGTTTTCCCTCTTTTTTGGTAACCTGGGGCAGCTTTTTTCCGTTTTTATTGGTGACACGCGGCCGCTTTTTTGGCAACATAAGGCTGCCTTTTTTTTGCAGCCTGAGGCCGCTTTTTGGTAACCTGAGGCCGCTTTTTTTCGCTTTTTTGGTAACATAAAGCCGCTTTTTGGCAGTGTGAGGCGCCTTCGCCCTGAAAATGTTACGCAGCCAAAATACTTCAGGCAGCAAAAAGATGTCTGCAGCTTGGTAGAACTCAATGCAAAAAGTTTAACGCCCTTGTTCTCACCATCGGTTAGCTGAAAAATGGAAACATCAAAAAATTGCAAAAAATCTTTTTTCCAAAAATGACCAAATCAAATTTTTTTATAAACCCCACTGTATGTTAAAAAAATTACTTATTAACAAAAATTTGAAACAAAAAAAAAACAATTGTGCGAAAAAAAATGATTTATTCCAATTAAAACTTTTATTTCAAGTCCGTGTTTCAAACTGGCATAAAATTTATATTGCAACTTTTTTTCAATGACTGAAATTTGCACTAAATAGCACTTTATTATTGCCCTCGTACGATTGCTAACAAATCCAAATCCCAAAGATCATTGAGTTTCGACTGTCAGAATCAAAAATTTTAATTTTTAAAAGATATTGTTTTTTTGTCGAGTTGTTGACTTCGACAATGCAAATAATCCAAAGTTTTGAATTGAAGTCTTTTTTTTGATTCGTAGGCTACTTTTTTTACGATTTTTTTTTCAGATTTGTAAAATTTATCCCAAAAAGTTTTACGCCCTTGTTCTCACCATCGAAAAAAAACACTGGGATGTTTCGGACACCAGTTGCCCTCCCGCGTGTCACGCCAAAACGTCTGCCGGCTGGTCAGCAGCCGTCCGCCGAGATTAATAGCCGTTGTGGGTGCCGCCACGTGCATTCGTGTCCTCCATCTCTCCTCCGATCACCCTAATTGCCAATTACATACACGCGACAACACGCGCGGAGGAAAGGACGTTCGAAATTTAGGGCCTGGAAGAATGGCGAAATTTCCAGTTTTCAGGGAAATTCATCTTTGAAATTAAAATTTTTTTATTTGACACACCATGCCAATGTGTCGATAATTACACTTTCATTGTTTCACTATTAGATACTCAGTGAAGCGCTTAAAGTCACAGGGATAGAATAAAAGTTTTTTTTCCAGCTAAGACATATGAATCACTAAGGTACCCCCTTTTTTGTTTATTATTTTGCTTTCTGTTTACAGCTCCAGACAACGTTTGTTTATATTCGCGCATCTGATTAGGCTAGATGGTCGCACTGTCCACCTACAATGAGTCGCAGATTTCTTTTGCAATGAAAGCTTAATATATTTTTTACCTTTAAAATATTTTTTCACAGTATAATTAAAAAGAAGAAAATTCCTGAAATGCTGCATTTTACACTATTTTAAAAAGTAAGTATAGTTGTTGCCAATCCCAGTTCTCGGAAAAATTCTAATTTGTGCCAAAATTATGATGTCGAAGTTAGAATTTCTAACTTCGACATCATAATTTTGGCACGAATTAGCATTTTTTCCCAGAAGTTGGTTAGGCTTGAGGTATATTTATACAATTTTTTTAAAGTATATTTGTTGGCCTCTTCATTTTTGAAAACTTGAAATTTCGATTAATCAATTTCCACAAAGTACAGTTTTCGGAGTTTTAAGATACATGATCGTTTCACATAAATTATACATGCCGGATATTTTGTAAATTGCAATGATTCCGTGTTAAAAAAAATTAAAAAAATAGTTTGAAGTTTTTTGGAAAAAATAAATTTATACATTCCATTCATATTGTGTTTAACTTTGAACGACAAGTTATCTCAAGTAAAAAATTTACAAATTTGAAATTTTAAAAAGAACACGCTTTTTGAAAACTACGCTGTCTTAATAACTTTTCTGCTTATTACTTTTGTAAAAATCTAACCAAATAGGTGGTTGCTTAAAATGAAGAAAAACTTCTATTTTTGTAAAAGTTTCTAAACTAGTCAAATAAGTGTTTAAATTTTATCACTGCTTTAAAATTTTCATTGTCTATCGAAACTTTTATCTTCGAAAATGTTTTGTCTGTTTGCTTTTTCCAGTACCTTAAAAGTAACAGTTTCAATATTAACCAATTGATTTTGGATTTCCGCGAGTTTTATATTCTCAAATGTAAAAAATCGTAGTAAAATTGTTTGAAAAATGTCATTCATCAGTTTCAACCATTGGTCAAAAACTTGCAGTTTTCATAAATTACAATATCTTACCGTAAATGGAAACATAAAATATGTTTTAAACAAAGTTAACTGAGCTTGTTAACTCTAATGTTTTTGGTTCTTCTTTTTATAAATTACAATTACAATACAGTTTCCCATTTTTATTTGCAAATTAAATATATTTTATGTGAAAGTTAACTGAAAGTTTTGGTTCTAAACTTTGTCTATTTTTTGAAGAATTTTGAACTTTCTTGCTCCAAGCCCTATTATAATAATCGGAATGTCAATGTGGTTCCTGGTTCTGCACTCTGCAAGGCGTTAAGTTCAGCGCCCGCGATCTATCTCTCCGCTGAGGGCCATTTCATCGCAAAGGTTTCACGCCATATGATATTTGATGCCATGCGTCTGGCAAGTTCACTTCCTTCATTCGAATTATAAGTCAGATGACAAGGGTTCGATCCCTCGATTCTCCTCACTTTTGCATTTTTTTGAAACTGTCATAACCAAATTTGCTTTAAAGGGGAAGGACATCGTAAAATTGATTTTTCAATTTATCTTTATTATTGTTGCATAGAGTAGACATCGTTTCTACGATTCCGAAACATATCCCTTTTATATTATTTGGGCTGCAAAAGGGGCGCGTTTACACGGCCGTTTTACGCGTTTGCCGCACGAAAACACGGCTAGAGTGGGCGAGAGAGTGTGGGAAATGGGGAGACGCAGAGTTGGCGGCAATTCAAATGACAATTTCCCCAAATTTCAAGCACTCCTAAATCGGTTCATTTTTATGCAAAATGAGTAAAAGAGGTATTTTTCGGAATCGTGGGAATAAGACCGAGACTTGTATCACAAAAACAAAAAAAATATTTTCTAAAATTATTTTATATTTCCCTTTAGTTTAAAATTTATTTAAAAAAAAACTTGAAAAGTAATTTTTGAAAATCTTATAAATAATTTTTTTTAAACTTTATAAAACTATATTTTTTGATTAATTTGACACTCAACCGATAGAATTAATCTTGATTAACGGCTTTTACATTTTATTTACAAACCCCGAACATTTTTTTTCTAACGGGTACTAAATTACGTATTTCACATTGACCATAATCGTAAACTTTTACAATTACGTTGTTTTTTTTATAAGTGTGAGAAGTAGGATAATGGCCTCATTACTGTCAAAACGTTTTTAAAAATTTTACCCCATTACTTTAAAAAAAAATTTAAAAAAAAAAAAGAACCAGTGACCTCTTTTCGACTTGTATTTGCTAACACTAAGGTCCTCATTACTGTATGCGGCGGGACTCCCTTTGCCGCAGCCGCCGATCTCGTACGGGTATGAAGTTCGCGGATCTAAAATGGCAGACAACCATATTTTCTGCGTCTTTTCAAGCGGGAACATTAAATATTCAAAACTGAAAACCAAAAAATCGATAAACCGGTGGATTTGATTTCTTATGTAGATTTCTCCAAAACAACGTATGTTAACATGAAACTGCTACATACTTTTTGAACACTTTTTCAACCTTTTTAAAGGGGAAGGACCTCGCAAAATTGATTTTTCAAAGTCTTTTTACAATTATTTCATTGAATAGATATCATTGCCACGATTCGGAAACATACCCCTTTTATATTATTTGGGCTGCAAAAGGGGCGCGTTTACACGGCCGTTTTACGCGTTTGCCGCACGTAAACACGGCTAGAGTGGGCGAGAGAGTGTGGGAAATGGGGAGACGCAGAGTTGGCGGCAATTCAAATTTTAATTTCCCCAAATTTCAATCGCTCCTAACTAGGTTCATTTTGATCCAAAATGGGGAAAAGAGATATTTTTCGGAATTCTGGGAATGAGATCTAGGCCTTTTTCACAAAATAAGAAAAATTATTTTTACGCGGTCCTTCCCCTTTAATATGAGAAAAAGTGGTTCCAGGCGGTCCCGTTAAAAACACGTTGCAAAGTTTTTTATCAGCATATGATTCATTTTGCAAGTTAAAGGAACTCCCTTAATAGCTGGCAAAATGATTCACCCATTGATAAAAAGCCGGCAACCTGCTTATAAAATGAGCAATTGTCTTCCGGTCGGGACCGTTCTGTTTAATCAGTCTCCTTGAACTTCCTGATATAGAGTGCAAACCCATAGGTGTTGGCTAGTACCGCCGTTCCCAACGTTAAATCCGTCTTTTTATCTCTTACATTTGGTCTGAAATAGAATTTTCGCCCTATTTCAAAAAAGTGTTTTTCCATAATTTTTCGATAAATTCCTTTTTACTCAATATTATCTTTTTTTCTATTAAATAATTTATCATTTTGTTTTTATAATTTAAAAAAAAAGTCAACCGTTCCAGAATTTTTTTATGAATTAAAAGAAACATTGTGCTTTTAATAGAAGCTCAATATTTTTGTAAAGAATTAAAAAAACAATCTAAAGTTCCTGAATCAAAATTACATTTATGACTTTTATTTATGAATGTAACAAAACATTCTACCGTTTTGTGGAACTTTTTAATTTTTGGGGTTATTTATTCAATTTCAAAAATTAATTCTTTTTAAAACAAAATCAATACAAACTTTTGTTCGTTTTTTTTAAGAAAAAAATCCTATTTAATATATTAAAGGTTGTTTAAAAACTTTGAAAACAAAATTACAATGTGACCATTAAATAAAAACCATTTCATTTTTACTAATAAAAATAAAAGTTTGTAAAATCAACGTTCTAAATGTGGTTTTAATAAATGAATATAAAAAATGTAACATAATATTCTACCGTTTTGTGGAATTTTTTAAAATTTTTTTGGATTATTTATTCAAACAATTTTAAATGTTATTTATTTTTAAACAAAATCAATACAAACTTTTGTTCGTTTTTGTTTTTAAAAAAAAATTATATTTTATATTTTACAGGTTGTTTAAAAACGTTGAAAAAATTACAATGTGACAAAATTACAAAAAATTACAATGTGATAAATAAAAAACAATTTCATTTTTACTAATAAAAATAAAAGTTTGTAAAATCAACGTTTTAAATGTGGTTTTAATAAATGAATAAAAAGATGAAAAATAATATTCTACGTTTTTGTGGAAAATTAAAAAAAAATTCATACATTTTTATACAATCTGTTTTTTTTGCATTTTACCACAGTTCACTTTTATATCTTTTTTTGCACAACGGTCAAGAAGCCAAATCTAATCTTTTCAAATTCCCATGCCTGGCTCCTTATCTTTTCGTACTTGGCGTACGCCGTCTTTTTAC
>JAJQXH010000086.1:3647500-3695000 GCA_022343465.1 Oscheius sp. G VE-2021 | reverse complement strand
TTAAAAATTGATTAAAAAATTGACAATACTCAAGAAAAATTTTAAAAAGCCAAAAAAATATTATTTATCAGGCACTTTCTTTATTTCTTTCTTTTTTTGAAACATCAAAACCAGTTGTTTTAAATTATTCTAAAGTAAATTTAGTTTCTTTTACTTTAATACCTAGTTTTACAACCTCAAGAATAAAAGAATAAAGAGAGCGAGTTTCCGAAAAGCCGCAAAGTGGGAAAATGTCTGCTTTGCTCCGCCCATCAAGCGAGCCCGTCTCCGTGGTAACGACTGAAACTTGGAGCAGTGACCACTGAGCTTTGTAACGCGTAAAAACAGGTGGCCGCCAATTTTCTCAGAAAAAGAGATTACTCAACGGAAATGGGTGGTATTTGAATAGAAATAGAACATTTAAATATTAAAGATGGACGCAAAAAGCCGACGAAATTTTGTTTTGGAAGAAAAATCCAAAACAAAAAACTAATTTTGCGATTTTAAGTTTGTCTTGCTTACAAAGTTACAAAGATTACAAAGTTAATGTCATCCTTTGCAAAAATTATATTGTCATTCCAATGTTTTAACTAGAAATTTCTCGGATTACTCCACTGTTTCAAGAACTTTTACGAATACAGTAAAATTGGTAGAAACGCGTTGCCTTAAATTAAAGACGTTTTTCGACGGATGCGAAAATTAACAGTTTTTTTTTGTAAAGTTAAAATTTTTTTGCAGTTTAAATCATTTTACTAAGTTTAATTTTAAGTAAACAAATTATTGTTTATGTCATATATAGATAAGTTTAATTTGAAAAATTAAAACTCCTTTTTCCTTTTTAGTTTTTAGAACAAAATTTTCCGAAACTTAAAAAAAGAGTTCGCAAATGAACATTGAGGTTAGCACGAATTTTAATAGGTTAATATTAAGACATCAAAAAATTGATGTTACTTATACTCTTAGTTGAAATTTCTTGATTCATTTTAGAAATAAACAGATTTTGAAAACCAAAAAAAGTTGTAACCACTTTAAACTAAATTACAATTTTATTTTACTTTCACCAAATTTTTTTATAATTTTTCTTATTTTACATTTAAATTTTGAGGTTGATTTTTTTATTAAAAAAATTATACCAATTAATTAATATCATATAAAATTTTCAGAACGTTTTATTAGAGCAATTTACCTCCGTGCAAAAAAGAAAATCACGAGTTATTCTATGCGGAAATAATTACGATGTGCGGAAATGTACTCGTGTGCTGAACTTTGGTGAGCCAGACATTTCGAAACCACATTTTCAGTAAACCAGATTTCCGTTACAAATCACAAAAATTGTAATTTAGGCTAATTCAAAGCAAATTAACCTTCATTTTTGGTTGAGAACCAATCGAGGAACTGATATTAGCTTGCCTAATTCTAGAAAACTGAAAAAAATCAAAAAAAAAATTTCATTTTCCCAAATTCAGAAAATAATTTTCTAAAAACAATTCCCGTTTTTCAAGAAAACGACTACGCGTACAAATCGTTGTTTTTCATGTGGAAACCCGTAAACAGTCGTGTTTTCCAGTAATTCTCACTCAAATTTCATGATACAATGTCTGGACCGGAAAATGGCAGAGCAGGTGTTTGGCGAAATTATATATATGCGTACATGTGAGATTAGCACCTGTTCCGGTTACTCACTAATTGAGAAACTATAAAATTATTATAAAAAAATTAAGGGACCAAAAGGAAAACTAATATAAAAAAATAAAACATGAAGGAATATTTTTTTTCTTTTTTAAATGTTATGTTAATTTGTCATCATTTTATTTTATTTTTTCATAGGGAAAAATGCAAATAAAACTGAAATAAAAAAGTTTTTGTTGAAAAACTAATAAATTAAAAAGAAAAAGAAATTTGCCTTACATTGATTTCTATGTTTCAATTATGCATTTTTCGTTTTTTTGCACTTCGAATGATATTTCTGGGAAAAGTGAAATTTAAACTTTTATTTCCAAAAGTTTTTGTTTTCAAACTAAGACATTTTGAAAAATGGTTTTTGAAAAAAGGGGTTTATGTTTTTAGCAACACTCTTATTTAACATTTTAGAATAAATATAGTATAAAAAAATAAAAAGTAGTCAGAAAAATATGATAGGGTGACCAAAAACTTTAAAAAAATGTTTTTTTTAGAAAATTTAAAAAAAATTGTTTTAAAGAAAATGCGCAAAATACACTTTCAAAGGTTAAGATGGGATTTTAAACAACTTCTTTGAAATTTCTTTTAAAATACCAATTAACAATCTTAAAAATTTCCCAACTTTTACCCAGTTCTGGTTTTTGTAAAAAAAAGTTGGTTTTTAACGATTCAAATTATACGTGTTTATGAAAATTGTAAAAAGTGATAAAATGTGTATGTGTGAATGTGTAAAAATTTGGTTTTTAATTGCCGAAGTCGAAACGAAGAGTTGTTGTTTGTCATCCAAAGTGACTGAAAAAGACTCACGCAAAGGTGAGGTATGTTAATCCAATCTGTCCCCATTTCGACCACGCGAAGGTAATTCAATCAAGAGCCGAGTCCATTTCTGCCGACCTCATAACAAATTTCTTTTCTATGACGCAGGAGCACCTGGCAGTGCTTGGAAAATGAACTTTCACGGGGGAAACGGACACTTTGGCCAGAAATTGAAGGTTTAGTTGGAACCAAATTAAAAAAAAACATCGAAAAAATTGTTTACCAACGGTTTTTGTGAAAATCTAACGAGATTTTGAAATTTATAAAAAATCAGAACTACAAAAAAATGTTTTCTTATACTTTTAAAAATTATTTTAAATTTATACCTAATTCTTTTTGATGTTTCATCGAATATTAAATTCATTCATGAGAATAGTCTCAAAATTATTTTTTACGGTCGTTTTTATTTTTAGCAAATACTACTACTTTTTATTTTTATATTAAAAGTTTACAAAAAGCCAAGATAATGTCTCAAACAATGTATTAAGTTATTACCTTTATTTGTATAATTATTGAAACAATAAAAAAATTTAGAAAATATTTTTTTTAAATGGAGAAATTGATGAAAACATGAAAATAGAATTTTCCAAAATAAAAATACAAAAGATAGTTCTTTAAAAAAGTAAACTTTTAATTTTAAAAAAATTCGAAATCGATGTTTCTTGGAAATTTTATTCTAAAATAAGGGCAGTTGTGGTAATAAGTTTTTTTTATTAATAATTTTTTTTTAAATTTACGTTTATAACGCACTGCATTTAGCAATCCCGAGTTATATAAAATTGATTTTGAAAGAATGAAAATAAAATCAATTAATGAAAATTAAATTTTCAGGCCTCCCATTACGAGTACGACATTCCACGGGTGAAACGCGAGATCCTCAAAGTGGTCGAAGAGGCCAACACTGTGAGTTTTTTTAAAACTATAATTCATTTTTCAGTTTTTAAAATTTATTTTCAAGTTTTTAAACTAATTTTCAGTATTTTATTCAACTACGGTTAGGAATTGTTGTTGTTGACGTTCTCCAGACGCAAAGGAGCAATCTCAGTCTAGTGATGTTCCAAGAATACGCTAGGCAAAGGTTTGTAAATTTTAAATATTAAAGGGGAAGGACCGTATGAAAATATTTTTTTCTGATTTTGTGATAAAAGCCTAGATCTCATTCCCAGGATTTCGAAAAATACCTCATTTACCCATTTTCGATCAAAATGAATCGATTTAGGAGCGCTTGAATTTTCGGGAAATTGTCATTTGAATTGCCGCCAACTCTGCGTCTCCCCATTTCACACTCTCTCGCCCACTCTAGCCGTGTTTCCGTGCGGCAAACGCGTAAAACGGCCGTGTAAATGCGCCCCTTTTGCAGTACAATTAATATAAAAGGGGTATGTTTCAGAATCATGGAAACTTTATCTATTCAATAATATAATTGTTAAGAGATTTTGAAAAAGCAATTTTACAAGGTCCTTCCCCTTTAAAAAAAGTTTTAATTATTTAAAAAAATTGATTTTCAGAAAAGACATCCTGCCGTTTCATGATTTTTCGGCTTTGATGACAATGATGTATCCTGGTGGACTGGCATACGTTGGAGGAATGTGCACAGATTTGGCTGTGATGCTGTGTGGGGTGAGATTGAAGCACACAGGCACACATGCACACATGCACACACACACACAACTAAAAATATTTTCATTATTCCGAATATGCATTTTGTTAATTTTAAACTCGTCATATCGTGTGCACTACAGTCACTGGAAAACTTTAAAAAAATTTAATTTTGTAATCACAGTAAAACACGAAGGTACAAAAAGGACAAAATTTAAAAAAGTTAATAGCAATGAAAACTTTGTTAAAATTAAGAGACGATCTCAGTAAAAGTCGAGCAGGGCTGTGATATGAAATTTTGTTTAGCTTTCGATTTAAAAAAATACTATATGAATAGGTTCCAGAGAAAACCCGAGAAGAAACCGAGCGTTTATTCTCACTTTCCACCAAAATATTGAGATTTTAGTGAAATTTTGGAAAAAGTTGGCACTTTCAATTGAAGTTTTGGGGATGATGGGGAACTCCGATTTTCAAAGTAGTTTTGTTCAAAAGATTTGAAATTATCTCTGGTTTTTGAATATGAGGTCCGTTTCTTTACCGTCTAAACAATCAATGGTCGAAAAATGCAAAAAACCGATATTTTTTCTCTGGTTTTGCGGTTTTTTGGCTCTAGTGAAAAATGTTCAGTAAAAACTTACACAAGTTTTTATTACAATGTTTTTTAGCGTAAACAAAGCTATCGAATGAAACCTCCAAATTGAAATTTGGTTCAGTTTGAAGAAAGTTACCGTAACCCATGGTCGCCTACCGTAACCAGGGACCAAAATTCGATATTGACCCAAAAGTTTCAGAATGTAATATTAAGGTCAAATAATGACTTTTGACAACTTTTGGGCCAATTCGAAGGCTAAAATGTTTTTATGTCACTAGCTTTAAGAAGGCAGCTCGACTTTTACTGACATCGTCTCTTAAATTACAAAAAAAGTTTGGAAAAAATTTTGCTTGATTTCAGTTCTACCCTTCTGAACCATCAGCCATGGGTTCCATCTTCTTCCACGAGGTGGCACACCTATTGGGCGTTCCTCACAGGCCGTCGAACGTGTCTCTTTATGTACCGAATTGTGTCTGCACCGGAAAGGAACCGGACTCCTCCGCCGGTTGCCTCAAGATTCCGTGAGTTTTTTCAGGTTTCAATTTGGTTTCTTCATTTATTTGGAAGTTTTCCATAACAACATCTTTTTATGATCCTTTTATCAACTTTACAAGATACATTGAAAATTATTTACAAGATACATTTAAATGAAGAGTTTGGTTAAAATAATTAGCATACGGTGCTTGTCACCAGAAGCAAAAAAATACTTTAAAGAAGATAAACTTGTAAAAGGGGAAGGACCTCAAAAAATTGATTTTACAAAGTATCTTTATTTTAGTTTCATTGAATAGACATCGTTTCCACAATTCCGAAACATACCCCTTTTATATGATTTGGACTGCAAAATGGTTTGCCGCAGAAAAATGATTTTTACGCGGTCCTTCTTCTTTAAAGAAAAAAGCCGGAACTTCTTTTTTCGTATACCTTAATCCCAGTAATAATAATGGTACATTTTTCTTTTGATTTGCCTTTCGATGTGTTGAACATCGTTAACAAATGTAACAACCTAACTGGAGCATTCGAAACTTTGGTTTGGGGTAAAAATGCCAAATCTTGAAGTTCGAATTTTTGGTTTCAAAGTACAGAATTAAGCATTTTTGCGACAAAAAAGCACGAATAATGGTAAACTCTGAAGCAAAAAAAATTATAAATGGAACTATTGAAACATCACAAAAAATGAGGGAAACACGCTTTTTTTTAGTTTTTTTTACAGTTTTCTTCAGTTTAGATGTTTTTTTTAATTTGTAAAAATAAAAAAAATACCTATTCTAGAATTCCGGTTGACCTTTAAAACCCCTGCGAAACATTGAGTCCCCTTGCCGTCTTCTTTGCGATCCTCTCAGCGTTGCGTACCAGTTTCAGTGTTTGTCCAACTTCGGCGAGCACGCGTTTTTCGACGTATTTGCCTCGCTTTGTCATTGCACGCAGTCAATCGACCTCCCTAAGTGAGAGACCCCACCACATCTACAGTAATTCTAAAAAGATTACGGTATTCGTCAAAGTTACCATAATCTTCAGAGTACTACGGTAGTTTAGAAAAAAAAACATGATCGTCGTTCGAGGAAGAGGACAGAGACGAGTTAGAGTGTGGGTTTTAGCTTTAAGTTTTATATTTTTACTTACATTGTATATCGCAAAATATAATATTTAATTGAACAACAAATTTCCATTAAGTGCCGATTTCTCCAATTAACATCGTGTGTTTCCCACCACTCCACTGTTTTAGTGCAGCTATTTTACTTTTTATAAAATGTCAAAAATCACCAAAATGTTATGCAAAAATTATATAAATAAATTTAAAAAACGTTTCTTTAGTTCGTCGTCTCCAATATCATCAGATTTTAAAACAATTCTTCTATTTTTTTAATCATTTAAATTTTTCATATCATATATGTTCATAATGCAAATGTTTTTTAGTCGTCCAGTATTCTAATTTCAAGGACCAAAAGGTTTTTTGTTTTACTTAATGGTAATTATGTTGTTAAGACAAAAATTGTTCAAAACGCAAAAACAATTTTACAAATTAAAAAAAAATTAAAAAGACTTAATTTTTTAAGGCAAAATCGAGATAATTGTTCAAAATACAGAAGCGTCGTTTTTTAAAAAAAGAAAGAAAATATTTAATGAAAATTTAATAATGTTTAAAAAATGTAAAAATTTAAAAGACATATTTTTTAGATTAATAAATCTCGATGTAACAGTTTTAAAAATGCAAATAAAATGTAAAGTCCGTATTTTTTTGTTTAAAACACCGGATCGCCGCTTTGTAAAAAAATGTTATAAAAGTAACTGTTTTAAATATAATTTGGAACCGTGAAATCGATAAAAAATTAGCTTTTTTCAAGTCACGATTTTTTGGAAAGATGTCAAATCAAAAAAATAGTTATTGTGCAAATTTTGCAAAAATCACTAAAAACGTTAATTCTTTTTACAATTTTTTTCTCTTTCAATTTTATAACAAATTGCAAATGAGAATTATCCGTATATTAATTTTTTGTGTAATTATTTAAATGTTTCATGTTTGCCACTAAGTAAAGAACAGACTAAGAATAGCACTAAACGCGGAACAAAAAAACCGAAAATTATATCGACAAAAACTTTTCGAATATTAATTTTAAAGAAGCATATCTCGTTTTACAATTTGTTATTTTCATTATCACCTGCACTTTTATTGATAAGGGTCTATTTTGGATTCGCATTTGTTCACATGCTTTCGGAATGAACAGCTTTTAGCTTTTATTTTCAATATTTTATTTGGAAACACTTAGTTCCACAAAAATACTCGTATAAAAATACATATCGAATATATCGAGTTTTACCACATCATTCCACTTTTGCAATGCTAACATAAGATGTCTGGTATCAAAGCATCTTAAGTTAGCATTGAAACAGAGGAATTATGTAGTAAAACCCACGATGAAAAAATTACGAAGAATATACTTGCTACGCACTTTACGCCTAAATTGCACTGCGTTTACGCACATCGATTTTGTCAAAAATTGGTATGCCATTGAAACATTGGAATGACTTGTCAAAAGCCAGAAAAAACATTTTTGATTTTTTTGATTTTCATAAAATGTACCCCTACGTTGCCCTGCTTTTACGCTCCTCGTTTCCGCCCAAAATTGGTCTAACATTAAAACATTGGAATGGCGTGTCAAAAGCTCAGAACAAAACTATAACGAATCGTTTCTTGTAATCGACTTGTGCAGTTGGACCAACCATAAAATAGTGGAATCATGTGGCAAAATCGCAAAATATTAAAATGAATAAGAATTTTGTAGTCACAGGCTTAAAGGCTACGGTGCACTGCGTTTACCCTAGTCGTTTCAGCCCAAAATTGGTTCAACATTGAAACATTGAAATAATTTGTCAAAAGCCTAGAATTAAAAAAAAAGATTTTTATGGTCACAGATCACTGCGTTTTGGTTCCTTGTTTCCGCCCAAATTTTTTCAATCATGAAACAGTGGAATGATGTTGCAACTTTTTGTTTTCGAATTGCAATTGAGTAAGAATTTACTAATAACAGACTTTACGTCTACAATGCACTGCGTTTACGCTCCTCCTTTCTGCCCAAAATTGGTCCAATTTTGTTCGCTTTGTGTATCTTCTCGCGCCTTTTTCAAATAATCTCCTCCCGCCACGGGGCAATATCAATGACGGCCAATTGTCGGCCCTATCTCGGCGCATTGTCCCCAGCTGTTTACTCTGCCCACCACAAACAGACTATTTCTTGTTTTCCCCTCTGCGCTGCCGTTCATCTCACTTGACAAATTGAGAACTTCACGCCTTTGGATAGGCACCACCACGTTTTTTTCAAACTTTCTTTTCTTTTTTTTCCCTAACCCCCATAAATCGGCTACTTGAAATTTGACGCTAGGCATCTTAAAATGTCTTAAAGCACCCCATAAACAAAAAACAAACATAAAAACATGCGTTTGCCACCTAGAAATTAGATTTTCAGGCGAAAAACGTGATTTCTTAAGTTTAGAACAGCGGTGCACCATTTTATACTAAGATATGTTTACCAAAAAGCAAGTAGAAGGCTAGAGCTTCAAATTCTCTTCAATTTTCTTTTTTCAGAACCCCAAAAAGTTGATTTTGAAGGCTTTTACGACCCCAGGCCCAGGATTTGCCTCCCGTTCCGCGCCGAAAAGGGGGCGGGGCGACGGTGCCTACCTTTGGATAGAATATACTCTTTGGCAGTTATGAATTGTACACTTTTGCAGCATCATTCCACTGTTGTCATGTTGATGTGACTTTCACAATTTACTGAAACATTGAAAAAAAAATCACAGAATATCAGGCTTTAAACTAAAACTTTTAATTTTTTGCTTTGAAGTTTAAAGGTGAAGGACCGCGTAAAAATAATTTTTCTGATTTTGTGATAAAAGTCTCGATCTTATTCCGAAAAATACCTCTTTTACTCATTTTGCATAAAAATGAACCGATTTAGGAGCGCTTGAAATTTGTGGAAATTGACATTTGAATTGCCTCCAACTCTGTGTCTCTCCATTTCCCACACTCTCTCGCCCACTCTGCTGTGTTTACGTGCGGCAAACGCGTAAATCGGCCGTGTAAACGCGCCCCTTTTGCAGCCCAAATCATATACATGGGGTTTCGGAATTGTGGAAACGAAGTCTAGTCAATAAAACTATAATAAAAATACTTTAAAAAAATCAATTTTACGAGTTCCTTTCCCTTTAAACAACTGCGCTAAAACATTGGAATGATGTTCTAACATCGTGTTATGTAAAATTGGGACATTCTATTTTTCAAATACTTTTACATGATAAAACTTCGGAAGAAGCTCACCGATTGTATCATATCAAATTCTCAAAAAGTTAGCATAAAGCTGAAACTAAAAAATACCAAAAAATTGAAAACATTTTTTGTGTGGTTTTTTTGGAACTTTTACTGTTTTTATTGTGATTTAGAGGAATTTTTTTTGGCCGCACAATCCATTAATAAAATAAGGCGCTAATTGTGACAAATCTTTTAAAATTTAACCCGTAACTGAAATATCTGGTTCAGTGTTAAGAACATGAAACATTTGAAAAAATCTTCTGAAATAACTTTTTTTAAAAACAATAAAAGTTTCACAATTGAATTTTTTTTATTTTCACAATATTTAAAATGACTTCTTTATTCTTTTTCGTTTACAACGTGCATTATCAACATTTTCCCACGCCCCGCCGGAAGGAAGCACTTTTTTCTCGCGGATTACCCGCCGGCAAACAGAACTGCGCGGTTCCATCTGCGCTTCTGCTTTTCCACGCAAGTATGAACGCAGAAATGTTGTCTCGACATAAAATTCAAATTTTCAAATTTTAAATTGTTTAAATTTTACAAATTGTTAGATTTTATAACTATTTCTTAATTATTTTTTGTTTCAGGGGATTCGACCACGACTGCACCGCCCAACAGCTTGTAAACGTTCTCTATAAAAATAAGTGCCTATCTACGACACCAATTCCAATGAAGTGAGTTTTTTTAAACAAATCTATAATGAAATTAACAAAATAAAATCAAACAAATGCAAAATCAGCAGTTATATAAGTAAAATAAAGATGTGAAAAGTTATTGAAATCTTATTGAAATATTTAACTGGCAACCAAATAAATTTTTAAAAAATTGTTTAAAAACAAAATTGGTTTAAAAAAATAAAACATTTTAATCCATAATTTTATTATCTAAAAAATTCAATGTTTTCTTAAAAACAGGAAATTTTGATGTTTGATCATGATTTTGTTTTTTTTTGTACATTTTTATTGAGGTAAATTTTATAGAAAATATATAATTTAAAAATTTGCATGAAATTTAAAAAAAATTGTTGTTTAACTAACATTATTTTGGAATGGGAAAAATTATTGAAACATTCAACTGGATAAAAAACAAATCTTAAAAAAAATGTTTTAAAACAAAATTGGTTTAAAAAATAAAACATTTCAATCCATAATTTTATTACCTTAAAAATTTAATGTTTTCTTAAAAAAAACAGGATTTTTTGATGTTTGAAACAACTACCAACACTTTTTGAATTAAACAAATTATTTAAGCGAAATTGAAACATTTGGATTTTTTTTGTTTGAAATTTTCAGAAAAATTTCAAACTGAAAATTAAATTCTCAAAATTAATTCAAAGAAGTTTTTTCATTGATTTTATTTAAACGTTTTAGTAGAAGGCAGATTTTATATTTTAATATGTACTATTTTCAGAAAAACTCTTGCGATCTGTGGAAATGGAGTTGTAGAGCAGGGAGAGCAGTGCGACTGCGGTCTGAAGGCCCAATGTGACGTCTATAATTGCGTCCCGGAGACTTGCAGCTACAAATTGCACCCGATTTGGATGGTGGGTTGTTTTTGGGGACACGTTCACACGAACGCACGTACACACACAGACACACACAAGCACACAGACACACAGACGCACACGTAGAGCAAATTTTCTAACTGAGTGGGAAACTTACAGTATCCCTGTGCAAACAATTCCCTTTTCTTCCACCCGCGCACTTTCTTATTTGGAGACAGCTGTGCCAGCTGCGCGCATTTTACGCCATTTCTTGCGCCCGTGGGGGAATTACGCATTCGCTGTTTCACAAGCTGCCGCGGTCAGCGGTCACCACCCGTCGCCTAATGCATCACACGTCCTTTGTCCCGTGGGAGGGTGTACTTTCCCCTTTCTTTCATACCATCACGTCTCTTTCCAATGCCAAAAATTGCCAGGCCATCGTAGTTTTTTTCTTTCTTTTGAATTTATTGGGATTTTAACAATATCAGAAAAGCAGAAAAGCAGATAAAAGTTTTGTTTCCGACGGGAAGGACCGCGTAAAAATATTTTTTCTGATTTTGTTATAAAAGTCTAGAACTCATTCCCAGAATTCCGAAAAAAATACCTGTTTTACCAATTTTGGATCAAAATGAATCGATTTAGGAGCGTTTGAAATTTTGGGGAAATGATCATTTGAATCGCCGCCAACTCTGCGTCTCCCCATTTTCCACACTCTCTCTCGCCCACTCTAGCCGTGTTTCCGTGCGGCAAACGCGTAAAACGGCCCTGTAAACGCGCCCTCTTTGCAGTCCAAATCATATAAAAGGGGTATGTTTCGGAATCATGGAAACTGTATCTATTCAATGAAATAATTGTAAGGATACTTTGAAAAATCCATTTTACGAGGTCCTTCCCCTTTAACCAAAATGGGACATAAACGAAATTCTGGGGTTTCTCTTTCAATTTTCTCAAATGTTTCAATTCAGCATCAAAATTTTCAGTTTTTAGAATTTTCGCTTGCAAGATCGCTATGGCTAATGTGAGGTTACATCCATGATATTTAAAAATGAAAATTTAGTGTGAATTGAAAACATCTTTTAAAATAAAAAAAGGTCAAAACTAATTTAATGTTTTTTACAGTTTATTTAAATGCTTCAGCTAAATGGGAAAGTTCTGGGGTTATTTAAAACTTATTGTGAATGCGTTAAACCCTTTAAAAATATGATACAACTTCAAATTGTTTAAGTATTTTTTGCACAATGTACGCATATTTTCAATGTAATTAAAAAAATTACCTTTAAATTTTCAATTTTCAAAATTTTATAATCAAATATTGATTTTAATATTTGATTATAATAAATTAACTTAATTTTCATTGTTACATTAAGGGTTCAATTTCAGAATTTCAAAAATCACATATCTGCGGTTTCTACAGTAAAATATATTTTATTGTTCCATGAAAATCACCAAAAATGGAATTTTTAAAATAATTTCAATTCAAATCAAAACTATTTCCAAAAATTGAATAAATTCTTTTCCACCTAAAACTAACTTTTCCAACAAAAATTTGGCCAAACAATTACAAGAATATCATGGCAATCTTTTGATCCTCCGCCCAAATAGCTGCCCCCAAACAGCGCCTGCCCGGTAAAGTTGCCAGCCGCGCCACCTGACCGTTACACCTCCCCCTCGGTTGTCTCTCCCCTCTCCCGTTCCCAGGCACTCTCTTTCAGTCACTCTGCCGCCACAACACATTCCTCATCTCACAATCCCGTTCCGGGAGGTGATAAGATCTTTAAATAGCTTGTTTTTTTCCAACGCTAATCGAACGTCCAAAATAGATTTTCAAATGTTTTGCCTTCAAGTTTAAAAACATATATTTAAAGTTTCCTGATAGTTTTACAAATCTAAGGCTAGGAAATATAACTTCTTTAAACTTAATTTTTTTAGCATTTTGCGTTGATTTGAAATTTACTACAAAAAACTTCTAATAAAACTGTTTCCCACAAAAAACTAGGTAAAAAGAAAAATGGAATTTCGACTTTTTTTTATTTTTTTTCGCAAAATAAATTTTAAGACCACAGTTTTTTTTCGCAAAATATATTTTAATACTACAAAAAATAGTCTGGCTTCCAATCGATGAAATTGGTTAGTCACTTTTTTAATTTATCAAAAATGCTGAAAAATTTTCTTGTTCAAATTGTCATTTTGCTAAATTTGTCAAATTACTTAATTAACCGATTTCTTAAATTTAAATTTTTTTTATAATTAATATATTTTCTTCTACTTTAGTAGTTGCAGTAAAACCGCAAAAATAGAGTTTTCACCAAAATAATTTATCCAAATGTTTCAACTTGTTTTTATTAATTTAAGTATCATTTTCATAGCAGTTTGAATTGTCAAAATGCTTGAAAAATTGTTTTAATAATATTTTCACAGTTTTCTTTCAGCTTTATTTAATTATAATTGTAATTCTTTTAATTTAAAATTTTTATAAATCGAAAATCGTTAAATTTGCTGAAAAAGTCTGTGTTTTTACAAACACTTCAAATTTTCTTATGTTTTATTTCATTATTCCTATTTTTAAAAAAAATTTAGAATTTTCAAATGGAAAAAATGCTTCCATCGTAATGGTGAATATCATTTTTTAACCTCAAAAAACCGTAAACAATTTTTTACCAAAGTAATATTTCCAAATGTTTCAAAGTGTTTTTACAAGCTCAAGTTTCCTTTTCTAAACAGTTTTAAGGTGCGAAAAAGGTTAATTTATTCAAAAGAGGCTTCAAGCTTCAAAAAGGTTAATTTATTGAAAAAGATTCTTTCTCTAAACATTTCAAAATTACTTGAAATCTTTAGAAATCCTCATTTTCAAATAATTTAATTAACCAAAACCTCAAACTTTCCTTGGAAACATGACTCTCCTTCCGTTCCCGGCGACAATATCCGGTTTCCTCGTTCGATAAGGGGTCGTCAGGGGATCTCCTCGGAAATTATACGCCGCCGCTTCATTAAATCCGAGCATCTGTCCCTCTTTCCTAATTTTCTGCTCCAGGAGTACCGGAAATTGATTTTTTTGGGTTTCCTGTGTGCTTTTATGCGTTAAAAATGATTCTTAACAGTAATTTATATTTTCAACTTTTTCATTTTAGTTAGCCGTTTCAAAACATTTACTTAAGTTTCAAAATTTAACTACTCTTTAATTCTCTGGTGAAACTGACTTCAACAAGTTAGATAAAGCGCTTTTGCCACACAACTCCCCTGTTTCAAATATGAATTTCATATTTCTAAAGCCCCATCTAATCGATACCCATCCAGTTTGTACATCACAGCTTACACTTGAAATTTTGATCAGTTAATAATTATGAAAATTACTTGTAACATTCACAAAAATTTAAAATACTATAAACAATAGAAACATTGTTTTCTTATAAATTTTTATAAAAATTAAAAGTTTTATTAAAATAAATTTTTTCCAGTGGCTCTTCTTCGCCTGGGTGATTATTCTTCTGATAGCAGTCGTTGTTGTTATTTTGCGCCGCCGCAACGACAACAAAAAGGCAAACTTCTGGAAAATGGCATCACTCAACTGTTTCAAGGGCCAGTCTTCTCACAAAGGATTCAAGGTAAGTAATTGGTTCAGGAATAACAACTTTGATGTTTCAGAATATTCCGTCAAAGTATTCAAATGCTTCGCTTGATGGTGGAAAACCGATTAGTTTCCCGCCAAAATCGGTAGGGGTCACTTTCTCTCTCTCTCTTTCTCTCTCTCTCTCTCTCTCTCTCTCTCTCTTTCTCTCTCTCTCTCTCTCTTTCTCTCTCTCTCTCTCTCTCTCTCTCTCTCTCTCTTTCTAACATCATCATTTCAGGTCGATCCCAATTCGATCGTCATCCTTCTCGACAAGCCACCTCGTTCTGCCACCGCTACGATCCAACGTCCGAGGGTTGCCCCGCCTCCTCCACCGTAAGTCTTTTTTAGACGTTTCCTTAAAGGGGAAGGACCGCGTGAAATTGTATTTTCAAAGTCTCTTAATAATTATTTTATTGAATAGATATCGTTTCCACGATTCTGAAACATACCCCTTTTATATAATTTGGGCTGCAAAAGGGGCGCGTTTAAACGGCCGTTTTACGCGTTTGCCGCACGGAAACACGGCTAGAGGGGGCGAGAGAGTGTGGGAAAAGGGGAGACGCAGAGTTGGCGGCAATTCAAATTGCAATTTCCCGAAAATTCAAGCGCTCCTAAATCGATTCATTTTGATCCAAAATAGGCAAAAGGGGTCTTCTTCGGAATCCTGGAAATGAGATCTAGGGTTTTATCACGAAATCAGAAAAAAATTTATTTTTACGCGGTCGTTCCCCTTTAAATGACAGATCCAACAACCGGTTACAGTATACACACGGCGGGTAAGATTATTTTATAAGCCAACACTAAAACAAGCATTATATTAACGATATTATCTTATTCGTTTGCTTATAAACACGTGTTCGACTTAAAATAAGGGTTTAATGAGCCCAAATGAGTCTTTTCTATAAAATATAGCAACTGAAACTTCGAAAGATAAACATTAAACGTTAAATATACTTCAAAAGTATTTTATATTAACAAGTAAACTTTTTTCACAAAAACCACAAAAATATCACTTAAAAGCACCAAAAAAACAATTTCAACTTATTTAAAAGCACTTAAGTTATTATTGAAACATTTCAATATGCCAGTGAGCCAGGTGATGTATCTGAAATTAATTGGTAATTAAATGATGACTTTAAAAAATTAAAAAAGCATATGTTTCAGTCCCCGAGCAACCATTTCCGTCGACCCTCCCGCCAATTTCTATGAGGTGCCCACTAGTAGGACTTCATCTTACTCCCAAAGAGACGACCTTTCTTGGAAGTTTGAGGAGTTTGATTCAGGTTAGTTTTCAATTTTGTTTTGTAATTGACATCTTATTTAAACTAAACTAAACTTTTGTTTCAGATGATGATTGTGGCCCAATCTATAACTCTTACGTTGCCCAGCCTGGAATCCCGACGTGCCCCAGTTATCCTCACTTTTCTCCTATTAATCGGGTTACGGTAAGTTGGGAGCTAGAGAGCGAGGGAGACAGAAAGAGAGAGAGAGAGAGAGAGAGAGAGAGAGAATTAAAGGGGAAGGACCTCGTAAAATTGATTTTTGAAAGTATCTTTACTATAGTTTTATTGAATAGACATCGATTCCGAAACATACCTCGTTTATATGATTTGGACTGCAAAAGGGGCGCGTTTACACGGCCGTTTTACGCGTTTGCCGCACGGAAACACGGCTAGAGTGGGCGAGAGAGTGTGGAAAATGGGGAGACGCAGAGTTGGCGGCAATTCAAATGATCATTTCCCCAAAATTTCAAACGCTCCTAAATCGATTCATTTTGATCCAAAATGGGTAAAAGAGGTATTTTTCGGAATCCTCGGAATCAGATCTAGGGTTTTATCGCAAAAACAGAAATTTTTTTTTACGCGGTCCTTCCCCTTTAAAGACAAAGACAAAGAGATAGAGGTTAAGAGAGAGAGAGAGAGAGAGAGAGAGAGAGAAACAGACAAATCAACTTTTTTATTCTAGGTCCAATTCCACGGCTCAGGAGAAACCATGGACACCCAATGTGGCTCCAGCAGCACCTCCTCAACGGCTCTGAGTGGATCCCAAACCCCTCAATAATCGAAAATTCCAAATGTTCCCTCATTTCTCCAATTCCTCATTCTCATCACTTTGCTGCTTCGTCAGTTATCTAATTGTCATTTTCAATCTATAAAAAAAGGTTTTGAAGTTCTTGCTCAACCTCCCCCACACATCCATCCAAGCGCTTACTGATAGTACAGGTTTTTTGCACATATTCGGTCTCAAAGAGTCTCTTCACACATATTGTGTCTTTGTTTCAAGGCAATCTAAAGATACATATTTATTCCCATTGTCTGTTGAATGTTGTAATGTATAGTTGAATAAAGTTTCAAAAAATATCTTCAATAAATAAAATAAAAGTATGAGATAAAAAAGATGTGTAACCTCTGGTCCGAAAAGAATTCATTTTAACTGATAGACAATAATGGCAAATTTTTGAAATTGATTGGTTTTACGGTCTCCAAAAAAAAAGGAAAAACAAAAAATACTATTGTATTTATAATTTTGTTATTAAATTTTTTTTAAACTTTGAATTTTTTGTCAAATGAAGGTTACAGATCCTTGCCTTTAGCTAGAATTTCAGGCCATTGTGATTTTATCATAATCCATAATTTTCTTAGTTAGTTTATTAGTGCTCAACTCTATACGATAATTTAGTATATTTTCTAAATAATTAATGTTTGTTTGTTTTCAATTTGTGTTTATTTATGGCCAACGCCAATCCTAGTTAAGCATATTTCAGACTGTATTGCTTGTCAAAAGGAGACTGTGAAACAAAACTGCGTACAAAAATTATCTGTTTAAATATACGTACGTAATGAATAGTGCGTCAAGGTTCCGTTTGAAAATTGCTTGTTTTAAAAATTAGATTGGTGACAAAAAACATCCACTTTATCTGTAAAACAATTTTGTAAACGTGGAATATAATCAATCCTTTTGAAATTTTGAAGAAGAAATGAAAAAGGTTGAATTTCAGTTTTTTTTTCAAAATAATTTACCCAAAATTTAAAAACTCCAAAAAAAACAGTAAAACATTTTTTACCGAAACAAATGTTTCACCCATTGTGATAAAAAAGAAACTTAGTTGCTGATTCATTCCACCTAACACCAATAGTTTATTTATCGCACTGCTTTTCCAAATCAAAAGTTTTCCTAGTTTTAAATTTTAACAATATATTTAAACACAGTATTTTTACAGTATTTTTAGATCAATTTAAAGTTTCAGCTTTTAGCGTAGAAGTTTAAGACCGCGTAAAAATAATTTTTCTGTTTTGTGTTAAAAGTCTAGATCTCATTTTTAGGATTCCAAAAAATACCTCTTTTACCCATTTTGCATAAAAATGAATCGATTTAGGAGCACTTGAAATTTGGGGAAATTGTAGTTTGAATTGCCGCCAACTCTGCGTCTCCCCATTTCCCACACTCTCTAGCCCACTCTGGCCGTGTTTACGTGCGGCAAACGCGTAAAACGGCCGTTTAAACGCGCCCCTTTTGCAGTCCAAATCATATAAAAGGGGTATATTTCAGAATAGTGTAAACGATAACTACTCAATGAAATAATTGTGAAGAGACTTTGAAAAATCAATTTTACGTTGTCCTTTCCTTTTAAATCTCACTTTTCTAGAACTACCAGCACAATCTGCGGATGAGTACCTTATCTTAACCTTTCTAGTGAAGAAGTTAAATCTTTAAAACCGTGAAACATTCCTTTATTTTTTAAAAAACATAAAAATTTAAGAAAGTTAAGTATGTAAAACCGTCTTTAATTTAAAAAAAATTAATTATTATCAATAAAATAAAAGAAAGTTAAAAATGTAAAACCGGGAAATATTTGTTTAAGTTTTTTTTATATTAAATTTGTTTTTCAAAAAGATTTAAGAAAGTAAATTCTTTAAAACTGTAAAACAATCCTCTAATAAAAAAGTTTTGAATCAAGAAAATTTAAAAAAAAATACTTAAGTTTTTTCCTTAAACTGAAACCTTAAACTCTTTTTGTTTTAAGCATTCAACTAAAAAACTGAATCCTTGAGTTGTTTTCTCTGTTACCATCTTTTGTCACCCAACCAGCCTTCTATTTGCTTTGTTTGTTCCTGAAAGGCTCTCGTGAACTGGGCTCCATCGCATTACCGGTACTAAACAGGAAAATCGGGTCACCCCTACTGGTTCAGACAGTAACAGTATTTGTGAATGGTCAGCTGTTTGCGCTCATGTCAGCCATGGGCGCCAAAAACGCGGCACAAAGGGCCAGTTGACAAGATAAACAGAGCACAAATAGCCGTTCTGACGTTTGGTCCGCCCCCGAGCGTTCATGGGTGATTCCATTAACCCGTTTTATGCACAACGAGGTTCTCATATTCTGATTCTTCAAAGATTTTCTCTGTGTGTGTGTCTGTTTGTCTCTCTATCTCTCTCTCACTCTCTCTCTCTCTCTATCTCTGTGTCTCTCTATCTCTCTCTATCTCTCTCTCTATCTCTCTCTCTCTCTATTTCTCTCTCGCTCGCTCTCTCTCTCTCTCTCTCTCTCTCTCTCTTTCTCTCTCTCTCTCTCTCATTCTCTCTCTCTCTCTCTCTCTCTCTCTCTCTTTCTTTCTTTCTTTCTTTCTCTCTCTCTTTCTCTCTCTCCCATGGGCGACAAGTTTCCCTCTTCTGGTCAAATGTTGTCTCTTTCACTTTTCAACAATAGATCGCACAGGGTACTCAAAAGTGACCAAAACGCAACCCGATAATCGATTCATTGCTCTGACTTGTTTAAATTTAAATTTTCTTTTTGGCATTCCCATTTTTTTTTGCAAAATTACTTCAATGTTTGTATGTTGCTGGTAAAACATTGCCCTTATCTCCTGGATTGCCAGTAAAACATTGGTAAAATTATAAAAAATTAATACTAAAAATAATGGTAAAATTATACTTTGATATATTTATAAAATTTCTAATATTTCAATTTCCACAGATAAACCATGTTTTTTCATTTGCCTTTTTCATACAAATCTTTGGGGTTATCCAAATAGTCACCAAAAAGAAAAAGCCAAATCTCTTTTTTTTGGTCTGTGCTTCAGGCGTATTTGGTAATTTGGGCGGTTTTCGATAAGCAGTAGTGAGTGCCTGGAATCACTAATAGACCTTTAAAATGATGTTCATTCAAGCAGTGAATTTCAAAAAAGTGTTACTAATGTAATTAACTAAATAAACTAAATTTTTTGTAAAGAAAAAAATGAAAGCGGTTTCCCAATCAAAAATGTAATTTTGATACAATTTTAAAATTGAAAAAAAATAAAAAAATTCAAATAGCAAACGAAAAAAAAGTTTGAAAAAAATGTTTTCAGTTTTGGAAAGTTTTTAAGTCGTGTTTCAGCTTTGTTGAGTAATTTAGCTGTTGCTTCATTTTTAAATATTAATGAGCACCACAAAAAAAGAATTTAAAAAATATAGTAAGAAATAAAAAAAGTGTTTGTAAAAAGTTCAAGTTAGCTGGCTTGTTTCACCCCCATTTTATAATCGGACTGTTTTCATTGATACAGTGGAGTGATGTTGCAAAAATGATGTAAAAAGGTGTTTTGCCCGTCACAATCACCGTAATCTGCCTCATCTTTTATAATAAATTCTAGCGCGAAAAAAGAAGATTTAAAAAAAAGCAAAAGCTGCGAAAGAAATTGGAATTAATTCCCTGTCCCGAATGATTTTTAATTTTTTTTACCATTTAAGTTTTTTTTGAAAACCATCTCCCATTTTCAGCCATGCTGCTCTTCCTAACAATCTTCAACGTCTTCGCTGCTGCAGCTGGCGCCCACAAAGATTTTGTAATTTTTAATTTCACTTTAAATTTTTTAAACCAGATTCAGGAAAGAGGCCCAGAAATGCAGTACGCCGATGCTCCTCCCATTCCTTCCCACTCGGCTAAATTTTCCAATTCTCCGCAGTCATTTCTGATTCGCAGCAAAAGACAATGTTGTGCGATGTGTCAATCTGCGGCCACTTGCAACTGTGGAGGTTGCCCTATGCCAATGCCTATGCCAATTGCTCCACCGCCACTTCCGCCTCCACCTCCGCCAGCGGTTAGTTTTTGGTTTTGCTTGAAATTTCCATCTTAAAGGGGAAGGACAGCGTAAAAATAATTTTTCTGATTTTGTGATAAAAGCCTAGATCTCATTCCAAGGATTCCGAAAAAATACATCTTTTACCTTTATTTTGGATCAAAATGAATCGATTTAGGAGCGCTTGAAATTTTGGGGAAGTTGTTATTTGAATTGCCGCCAACTCTGCGTCTCCCCATTTCCCACACTCTCTCGCCCACTCTAGCCGTATTTCCGTGCGGCAAACGCGTAAAACGGCCGTGTAAACGCGCCCCATTTGCAGTTCAAATCATATAAAAATGGTATGTTTCAGAATCATGGAAAAAGATCTATATTCAATGTAAAAAGTGTAAAGAGACTTGAAAAAAATATTTTACGAGGTCCTTTCCCTTTAATCGAAAAACATATTGCCATTCAGAATGTCTATTTCTGATCTGTTGTTTGTAAAACATGCAAGTGATTTTAAAAAAATGTAAACAAAAGATTTGGAAAAATTTTAAAAAAAAGTTTTTTTTCTGTACAATTAACGTTTCACATTAATTTTATATAATCCTAAGTTTTTAGCATAGGGTGGACATTAATTTTATTGGGGTTTTGTATAATGCAGTTTTTGCTAATCGTTATATTGCGCACCCATAAAAGGAAAATACACTGAAAGTAGTACTTGATAAAAAAGTAAAGCACAATTTTATATTTTTATAAAGATTTTTTTAAATTTCTTAATTGAAAAATTACCATTAAAGTTAAATTTCTATGACTTGCAATAACATATCCAAAGCAAAATAAATTTTCGAAGTGAAACAAATTGGATAATAATATTACACTAAATTTGTATATAAATTATTGTAATAAAACACACAACTTATTTTATAACCGAAAATAAAAATAAAAATTTTCTTGTTTTTTCACAATCACATTAATACTACGATAAATTTTTCATGGTATCAGTAATAGTTTTTACTGAAAGAAACGTCATTTTCATTCAAAAACTCAAAATCTAATTATTAAAAAAATCAAAATCTAATTATTAACTAATCCCCTGATGAAACTGTGGAGGGATATAGTAAAACGATAATCATAATTTAATCAAAAAGTTATTTTTCCAGTTTGCCTGCCCAGATAGATGTCAGCCGATGTGTACGAATGCTTGTGTTATGGGGGTAAGTTTACTATTTTCAGCTTGTTTTTATACTAAAAGCACAAACACACACACTCACTCACTCACTCACTCACTCACTCACTCACACTCACACACTCACACACACTTGCTTCAGGTCACCACCACTTGTGTTCAGCCGTGCATGCCTTCTTGCGAGCCAGCTTGCGTTAATTTAGTTAATTCGGTAGTTTTTTTTTGGTTTTCACCTGATTGATTACCATTTTAGGGACCTAGCTGCATTCCGCAGTGTATGCCGAGGTGTGAACCTACTTGTGTTCAACAGGTAAACCACACGCTCACGTTCACACATACACACATACTCACACGCACACACACACATACAAACGCACATACACACTTTTTATTAAGCAGTAGTTACCTTATAATTTTTTATAATTGTCTTAAACGCGTATAATTTGAATCGTTAACGAACCTTCATTTTTACAAAATAGTTTTTTGAACTTTTTTAAAAACTTTTGTAACAGAACTAGGTAACAGTTGGAATTTGTTAGGATTGCTAAATTGTCTAAAAACGTTCCATTACTTGAAGAACTTGTTTGAGAAACCATCTTAATATTTAAAAAATGTTTTTTCCCTTAAAAGACTCTCTTTTAAAAAAATTGTTTTTCAAATTTAAAAAAAAAACACTCAACAAAAAAACTTTAAAAACTTTTTTTAGTTTTTCAAAGTTTTCACATTCGATTTACCCTTTTCAACGAGTTTTCGGTTAGTTCGATAGTTTTTTTTTTCAGATCCAAGTCACCGCTTGTGTTGCTCAATGCATGCCCCGCTGCGAGCCTCAATGTGTCCAACAGATTACTGTAGGTTACTCTAAAAAACAAATTATATTGATTTTTAAGGTACGACCTACTTGCGTTCCATCTTGTATGCCTTCTTGTCAACCTTCTTGCGTTAATGGGGTTCAGGTAATAATAGTTTCTTAGTTTATTTCACGTGATTTTAACGTCAACATTGTAAAAAATACTCAGGCAAACAGTAAAAACGGGTACACTTTAAAACATAAATTGAATGATAGAAAATACAACAAAATACTTAAATCAAGTTTAAAAAAAGGTTCTGTTAAAATTTTTTTTTTCAAATTTGCAAATTTCATTTTTCATTATTTGCTTGGACATGGCTTGAATGACTTGAACCAAATAAGAGTTACAAAATATTCAAGTCCGAAATAATAATAAAAAATACAAATGGATTTCAAGATCGGAAATTTGAACTACAAAAAATATGGTAAAACCAAAAAAAATTACAAAAAAAAATTGATCGACTCATTTTTATTACGAAATATTCGGTTTTTTTTCGGATTTTTAAAACAACAAAAATTAAAATTGAAAAAAAAAATTAAACTTCAAGAACCAAAATTAAAAATAGGTAGTTTAGAAACAAAATAATTTTTGACCCAATCTCTGAGAACCGTTTATTGAAAATCATTTTTTTGTGTAAAATAAGAAAGGAGCCCGAAACATTTGGATAATACTTTAAAAAGACAAGAATTACTTTTTATTATCTAAAAGTCCTTTTTTAAAATGCATAAAGACTGTAATTAGTTTGAAATAAAAAAGTCTCAGAAATAAAAAATGAAAAATTCAGATCCAAGTCCAACAAACTTGTGTCCAGCAGTGTATGCCCGCTTGTCAACCAAATTGTATTCGAGTGAGTTCATTTCAAATATTTATTACTTTTTTATTTCTGAAAAAGTCTTTGAATAAATTATTATTTTTTATTAAGGCCGTAATTCCATCCTGCCCTCAAGAATGCATGCCTTCATGCCAGCCAACCTGCATGCCCCCTGTAAGTTTATTTTTACTTGGGAATTAATTGATTTAACACTGTAAGTAAATTAAACGCTGGCTGAATATTAAATGCACAATTTTACATTTTCCTGCGACTTTAGAAATGCAGCCATAAAACAGTGGAATGATGTGGCAAAACACAAGATGAAAAATTTGTGATGATTTTAACCCAAGTTTGACCCGCTAATGCCCATTCTTTAGAATGAAATAGGATAAAATATTTGTTTCCTACAATAATATACGTTAAATTTATAATATTTTATCAAAACTTTAAAAAAAAATTTAAAAGAAAAACTAAAATCGACTCAATGTTTTGCAATCAGAACATCTTTACACCTGTATATACTTAATGCTTCCATCCCCACAGGATCACATTTAAATTGCTAATTCGACGTTTATGAGTTTTTTTAAAATATATTATTTGGTTTTGAATTTTTAAAAAGTAAAAAAAATACAACTTTTTAAAAAATTTTTGCCAAGCTCTTTTTTGAAGAATTTTTGATGTTTTAGAAAGTGGGTTTACTTCCAAATTGAGCTTAAACTGCTTAAGTAACTAGATTTTATTGAATATATTGTTTTATAATGAAACATTGGAGTATTATGGCAAAAACAGATTGTTGCACAAACATAGCAATGTAAAAAATTAAAACATAATTTTAACTCCAACATTGAAACAGTGGAATGATGTAAATGGGAACTTTAACTACTATATGCACATATTGATTAAATTAATGAAACATTGGAGTCGTTTGGCAAAAAGCGGATTTTTGAATTAACGCAAAATGTTAGAACCCTCTGATTCCCAAGCCAGTTAGGTTCATTTGGCTGCTGAAGTTTGCGGATATCAACGTTAAGTCCAGAATTGAAACAGTGGAATGGTGTGGTAAAATAATGCAATAACAAGTACAATAAATTCGGCGTCTTTGATTTTTTAAAATATCTTATTTGATTCTGAATTTTTGAAAATTTAAAAAAAATAAAATACAACTTTTTTGAAATTTTTTTTTGTCAAGTTAAAAAAAGAATTTTTGATGCTTTAGAAAGTGGGTTTACTCTAAACTGAGCTTTAACTACTTATGAAACTAGATGTTATTAAACAAATTGTTTTTATAATGAAACATTGGAGTCATATGGCAAAAAACAGATTGTTGCACAAACATAGCAATGTAAAAAATTAAAACATAATTTTAACTCTAACATTGAAACAGTGGAATGATGTACCTAAGCAAAACTTTAACTACTATTGATTAAATTTATGAAACATTGGAGTGGTATGGCAAAACTGCGGATTTTTGAGTTTACAGAAAATGTTAGAACCCCCTAATTCCCAAGCCAGTTAGGTTCATTTGGTTGCTGAAGTTTGCGGATATCAACGTTAAGTCCAGTATTCAAACAGTGGAATGATGTGGCAAAAAATACAATAACAATTTTCTAGCCCCCTCCACCCCCTCGTCCCACCTGCGTCTCCGCCTGTATGCCTTCCTGCCAGCCAATTTGTGTAGAAGCAGTGACTTGTAGTACTTGCATGTCCAACTGCCCTTCAACTTGCCAGTAAGTTGAATTACTGTAACCCGAACTTTTTCTGTTAAGGCAGTCTACTTGTATAGATGCATGTATGCCTCGCTGCCTGCCTACGTGTATTCAGGCGGTTCAGGTAATTTTCACCAATTGGAAGTTTCAAAATGGTTTTCATATTTCAGGTGCGGACCAGAACTTGCGATTCGGCTTGTATGCCAATGTGCACTGAAACTTGCGTAACTCAGATTTCAACCTGCCCTCAGCAGTGCCGACCAATGTGTACAAATGCTTGTGTGATGCAGGTATGCTTTAAAATTTATTTAAGAACTAACCCCTACACTAAATATGTGTTAAAATAAATTAAAAGGACATCTCAGAAAAATCGTAAACACGATAGTTACAAAAAATACAGTAAGAATTATCCGTGTTATCAAAGTAAAATAAAACCTTTTCTTTTTAAAATATTTCAATAATTTCAGGAGGTTTTTTGCTATTCAAATTGATTAAAGACAAAAATTTAAAAAAAAAAACAGTTTTTATGATTTTGTGTAGAAATTCGATGTTTCACATCACTATTGGTTTTAAACGTATTAATGGTATTTCACTGGCAAAAAAAATAAAAATTTTAATTCTGAAAAGTAATATTTTTTCTCTCGAAAATTTGAAGCCTTTCTTTAATATCTTTAAAAGTGAATATGATTTAAATTGTTAATTTTTTAAGGTGTTATTTAAAATATTTTTAAGTAACATAATGAAAATTTGTTTGATCTTGTTTTTTTCCTTGATTTTTTCTCTTTTTTTTACTTAAAATTAAAACAAACATGAAATAGTTTTGATAAGTTTATTCATTGAAGGGACAGTCAGGCGGCTTTTGCAACTTTGTCTCATATGAAAGAGAAAATTCAGTTGCACAAAAAACTCTTTGGGACCTTATGTCGCAAAGCCCTAGTTTTTGAGAAAATCGGCCTCGAAGTGGCCGATTTCGGGTTTCCATCTACAGAAAGTGTAGATGGCCCGGACGGTCAATGTGTCCTGCGTTTAGTGGCAGTCTAATTTGAATGAGAGAATGAGGGAAATGAGGAGGGCGCGTGACGATTTAGCATTTTTGATTATGCAAAATAACCGACCGTATCCAATGAAAAGGAAATGAAAAAGCCGCCTGACTGTCCCTTTAATGTAATATTTGTCATTCAAATCGATTGAAAAAATAAACTTTTAACTTTAACGTTTTCACTTTTTCGGTGATTCCTTTTGCCTCGTTGGTATTTCCAATTTTAGTGTACTCATCGGTTCAGAAAACTTAAAAAAATTTAATTTTAAGAGAAAATTAAACCACAAAATGAATCAAAATGTGAAATTTTAAAATTCACTTTAAAACTGAATATTGAGTAAAAAAATTATTCCTAGTTTTTTCAGCAAATCAAATTTTAAAATCGAAATTCCTGCGAAGTTTTGAAAATTGAACTTTAACGAAAAGTCCTGCCAAGTTCGAAACATTAAAATATTGTTTGTTAAATGTTTCACCGCCTTGTGTTTAATTGTGATTGTTTTATGTTTAGATGTACTCCAATCCCTTAGAAGTAAAAAAAAGTAAGAATTTCAATTTTTAAGAGAAAAATAAAAGATATAGAAAGCAAGTGAAGAAATGATCTAAATAAATGTTTGAGTGGTGATTTTAAAAATCATCAATTTTCATGATAACGTTTATAATCTTTAAAATGAAATATAGTTCGATAGGGGCTTTTTTGCCTTTTAAACCTATTGAAGACATATAATTTAACTGTTTAAAATTTTTTGGGGTTTCAATGTTTCACAGCATTTTGTAAACTATTTGTACTACATGTTTTTATAAAAAAAAAACTACGCAAGGCTTTGTTTCATTACATTTGATTTTTTTAAATTTATTAAAATCAACTTTTAAAAATGTAAATATTAAATGTTATTTTACAGTACCGCCCTGCTCCTGGAGGTTGCGCTGCCGGATGCATGCCTTCATGCACTCCATCTTGTCTTCAACAAAGCTGTCCTCAACAGTGCCAACCCAGTTGTGGCCCTTCTTGCGTTCAACAGTAACTTTAATAAACACAAATTAAAAAATTACTTTTTGTTTCAGATTCGCTGTTCAGATGGCTCCAGTTGCAACATGTGCAGCTCAGTGTATGCCATCTTGTGAAAGTGTTTGTCTTGAAAGGGTGAGTGAATTACCAACGTAGAACTGAGGTACCCACATCAAAACATTAAAGTTATGAGACAAAAAGAAAAATGGATAAGACTTCAGTTTCAAATAATTTTTTTTGATAATTGTAATTTATGCAGTTGAATGTTTAATGGGTTATTCTGAAGGAAAGAGATTAATTGTTTTGTAATTTCCAAATTCCAGTGTCATTAAATTAGTTTATTTAAATCTCTCATTTGCTAAATTTTTGCTTACTTAATTTATTTTTAATAGTTGGACATAGTTACGGTTTAACACAAAATCTAGTACGTCAATAAAATCGTCATTTTATCCAAAATATATTTAAAAATATGTATTAAGCATCGTTTTTTTGTTGTTGAAAAAGGCTTTCAAAATGCCAAAAATTAAAAAAATAGCATTGCAATCTCACATTTCACATTTCCCATTAAAAGTAAAATTTGCAGTTGAAAGAAGATTTTGTCTTAAACTAGGTTGAAAAGCAACAAAATCTAGTACGTCAATAAAATCGCCTTTTTCAACAACAAAAAAACTGTAATTTGCATCAAGCGAAATGCATCAAGCGAAATATTGTTTTAAAGATTTTATAACTTAAAAAAATGTCTGTGTTTTTAAAAAAATGTAAAAAAAAAACAAAAAAAAACGTTAAAAATAATAAAATTTTTATTGTGTTGCCTTTAATCAGTTTAACAGCAAAGTCTTCCGCAAACTTTTTTAATTGAAGGAATTGAATCTAAATTTTTATTAAAAAACAAATGAAAAAAACTCCTTGCATTACAACAGAGTTTTTATGTTAACTTTCACAAGTTTAAAAAAATGCTTGAAATTTTTTTTCGCAATACGGTTTATCCACAGGTTTCAAAAGCACATTAAAACCAAAGCTTTCCGCAAATTCTACTGTCTTTGTAAAATCGGTACTATTTCAATATAGCGTTTTTTTCGCGGAACCTGTGGTAAAATCTTCTAATTTTTTAATAGTAATTTTAAACAATTGATGTTTATTTAGGTCACCTGCACTTCCTACTGTATGCCAGCTTGTGCCCCAAGTTGTCTAGCCATGTACCAACCTGCCCCGGTGGCTCCTGCTTGTGTGGCCTCCTGTATGCCAGCCTGTCTTCCGTCCTGCATTAAACGTAAACGTTTGGCATGATTATATTTCTCTGTGTGATTCTATTTATTTTTGTATTTTTGTAATTTTCTATAACATTCCAATGTATTTTACTGTCTTTCTTTCTTCTAAATGCCTTCTCAATAAATCTATAATTTTTCCTGACTTGCATGTCTTCTTTACAAATTCTTTACAATCAAACAAAATAGGATTTCGTTTATACCTATTTTTGCGTTTGGTTGTGGCATCGCAAATTTAATTTTAGAAAGCAATTTTTAATAGAAAATCCTAATTGAAGCAAAAATTCAAAACAAAAACTATTTGAAAATTCAAATCAAGTTTCCTAACACTTGAAATTATCGATTTTTGATTAAAATCAGTTTGTTTTTTTCAATTTTTTTGTTCATGGTTATTAGCGTAAATATTTTTTTCGATTCTCTGGGACTGCGTGAACACCTCAAAAGTTTTAATTAAAAATTCTTTTTACACTTAAAGGGACAGTCAGGGGCCTTTTCATTTCATTATGATAGGATACGGTCGTCCATTTTGCATATTCAAAAATGCTAAATTGTCTCGCGCACTCCTCATTTCCCTCAATGTTTCATTCAAATTTGAATGCCACTAAACGCAGGACACATTGACCGTCCGGGCCATCCGCACTTTCTGCGGATGGAAACCCGAAATCGGCTACTTTGAGGTTGAATATCTCAAAAACTAGGGATTTCCGACATAAGGTCCCAAAAAGTTTTTTGTACAGCTGAATTTTCTCTTTCATATGAGACAAAGTTGCAAAAGCCGCCTGACTGTCCCTTTAATTTGAGAAAAACCTTTGGTTTCGAAAGCATTATATGCAATTACTTTCAAATTGAAAGAGAGAGTCTCTTTTTTGGATTTTCATTAAAAATCCGTTTTTTTTTCAATTGAAAATTTTGCTTTAAAAAGAAATGAACTCATTCTCATTGACGATAATAAGTAGCAAATCGTATAAAAGCTGCATGAAACTACTGAATGATGTAAGAAAAATGTTTAAGAAAATTAAATTATAATTTTTTTTAAACCAATTTTAAATATTCCACTGTTTAAACGCAAAAATTTGTTACTGTTTAAAATTAATCAATAGTCAAATAAGTAACCTTGACAGCAAGTGTAGTATGCGCTTTGCCAAATCACTCCACTGTTTCAATACAAACTGTTTCAATATGTTCACAAATTAAAAAAAAAAACAACAAAAAAATGTGAAATCACTAATCAAAATAACTTTTTTTCCAGAAGAAGTAACCGTCGCCTGTTCTTCCCCTTGTCAGTGTCCCGCTGGATACGTCGAATGTGCTAAAAATACTTGTTGCATCAAGTAAGTTCTAAAAAAAATCTACATTTTACCAAATAACATTATTTTAGGTATAAAAATATGGCCAAGAAGTTCAGGAAAATGCAGTCTACTATTATGAGAAGCCCCACAATGAAAAATACAACGGTATTATTTTTTAAACATATGTTTTGATTACAATTTTTATAGAAAGATCCTATTCACGATGAGCCCATCGATTACAAAAAGCTGAAGGAAGAAATGGCTGTCAAACCTTGAATTGTTTGTTTTATTTATTTATTTAATTTATGTATTATTTATTGGTGTTTATTATAGAAAAAGTGTTATAGAATGTATAGTAAATAAAATTTTAGAGTATAGAAAAATATCTTTTGGCGAACTGAATTTGGCAATGGAGCGGATACCGAGAAGTTTACTTAAAATTAAACACTTACATTTAGTTATTTAAAGTTTTTTTTAAATATGTGACCATTTTCTGTCAGTATAGGAGACTCGTCACCTAATTTATTTTTAAAAAATAATTTTTAAAAAAAACTTAAAAAAAACTAAAAAAGCTTTAATCACAATGTTGTAATTTTTGATATTAACCCTCAATCTTATAAGAACAGCATAAAACATGAAATTGAAACCTCGATAAAATAAAAACTCGATAAAATCTATCAAAATGTTAGTAGTTGCCAATTTTGAATTGGGTGATTTTGAATCATCCTTCCAATGTTTCAAAAAATTTTGATCCATTTTAAAAAATGTAATTCAACAATTTTTGTCTTAATTGAAATCTGTAGAAAAACACTTGCTTTAGGGGTTTAGACGACGTTTTGAAATGTTAAGGTATTTGAATTTCCTGAGGAATTCGTAAAGTTAGTTCGTAAAACTAAAAATCGAAGTTGACTATTTTTGTTGAAAATGTAAGTAAAAGTGAAACTTTCGCCTAAAACTAATAAAATTTTTGCAATTTCTATCACCACTTGACCAGTAGGCGAAACAACTATTAATGGTAGGAAATTAAAATTGTATTTTATGATCGACGTTCTAAAGGGAAAGGACCGCGTAAAAATAATTTTTCTGATTTTGTGATAAAAGCCTAGATCTCATTCCCAGGATTCCGAAAAATACCTCTTTTACCCATTTTGGATAAAAATGAATCGATTTAGGAGCGCTTGAATGTTCGGGAAATTATCATTTGAATTGCCGCCAACTCTGCGTCTCCCCATTTCCCACACTCTCTCGCCCACTCTGGCCGTGTTTTCGTGCGGCAAACGCGTAAAATGGCCGTGTAAACGCGCCCCTTTTGCAGCCCAAATCATATAAAACGAGTATGTTTCGGAATCGTGGAAACGATGTCTACTCAATGAAACTATAATAAAGATATTTTGAAAAATTAATGTTACGAGCTCCTTCCCCTTTAAGCTACACAATTCGCTTTAACCTTTTGTATTTGTCTAAAATTCGTTCGTCATACAAAGGTTTCAGTTCAATTATTCTAATGACCAATCGATATATGTAGAGTTGGCAAAGATCACAGCATGTTTATCCATTAGATATGACGACATCTGGCCGTTCTTTGTCAGTTTTTACCGCGCCACTTCTATGGGTGCCGCCCATTTGTTTATTTCTGCGCGCAGCGAGCCATCGCCAATCTGCTCGACCATCTGACAACTGTCGCCAGTTACTCATCTGCTGCGTCTACTTTTAGTGTACTGTAGGCTTTTATAGTTTCTTTTTGTTACATATATTTGTTAAAACCTTTTGATCCGCGTTTCGCCATCGTTCTATCTTCAGAGAGATTGGTTTCAAAAAATATTTTTTGAAAAAATCACATAAGGCTCCCCCTTATGTGATTTTCTATCTGAGGTTTTTAGAGACCAAAACTCCATCAATTTAAAACATTTCTCTGCATGTTAATAGATTTTCGGAATCAGCATACTGTACTCTTTCTGGTAATTGAAAACTAGAAAGATTGGTTTCAAAAAATATTTTTTTGAAAAAATCACTTTGTAATTTCTTAATAGAGTAAATAATGTTACGAGAATCATCAAAAAGCGGCCTGAAAGTAAGATAGCCGCCCTAATTTTATAGAAGAGAAGAAAGCGGCCTGAGGTTACCAGAATCCGAAAAAAGCGGCCTGAGGTCCCCAAAAAATGCAAAAGCGGCCTGAGGTTACCATAAACTGAAAAAAAGCGTCCTGAACACACAGAAAAAAACAGAAAGCGGCCTGAGGTCACCAGAATCCGCAAAAGCGGCCTGAGGTCACCAAAATCCGCAAAAGCGGCCTGAGGTCACCAGAATCCGCAAAAGCGGCCTGAGGCCATCAGAAAAAGCAAAAAGCGGCCTTAAGTCACCAGAAAAACCAGAAAGCGGCCTGCGATCACCAGAAAAGGCAGAAAGCGGCCTGAGGTCATCGGAAAAGGCAGAAAGCGGCCTTAGGTCACCAGAAAAGGCAAAAAGCGGCCTGAGGTCACCGGAAAAGGCAGAAAGCGGCCTGAGGTCACCAGAAAAGGCAGAAAGCGGCCTGCGATCACCAGAAAAGGGAGAAAGCGGCCTGAGGTCATCAGAAAAGGCAGAAAGCGGCCTGAGGTCACCGGAAAAGGCAGAAAGCGGCCTGAGGTCACCAGAAAAGGCAGAAAGCGGCCTGCGATCACCAGAAAAGGCAGAAAGCGGCCTGTGGTCACCAGAAAAGGCAGAAAGCGGCCTTAGGTCATCAGAAAAGGCAGAAAGCGGCCTTAGGTCATCAGAAAAGGCAGAAAGCGGCCTTAGGTCACCAGAAAAGGCAGAAAGCGGCCTTAGGTCACCAGAAAAGGCAGAAAGCGGCCTGAGGTCACCAGAAAAGGCAGAAAGCGGCCTGAGGTCACCAGAAAAGGCAGAAAGCGGCCTGCGATCACCAGAAAAGGCAGAAAGCGGCCTGAGGCCATCAGAAAAAGCAAAAAGCGGCCTTAGGTCACCAGAAAAACCAGAAAGCGGCCTGCGATCACCAGAAAAGGGAGAAAGCGGCCTGAGGTCATCAGAAAAGGCAGAAAGCGGCCTGAGGTCACCGGAAAAGGCAGAAAGCGGCCTGAGGTCACCAGAAAAGGCAGAAAGCGGCCTGCGATCACCAGAAAAGGCAGAAAGCGGCCTGTGGTCACCAGAAAAGGCAGAAAGCGGCCTTAGGTCATCAGAAAAGGCAGAAAGCGGCCTTAGGTCATCAGAAAAGGCAGAAAGCGGCCTTAGGTCACCAGAAAAGGCAGAAAGCGGCCTTAGGTCACCAGAAAAGGCAGAAAGCGGCCTGAGGTCACCAGAAAAGGCAGAAAGCGGCCTGAGGTCACCAGAAAAGGCAGAAAGCGGCCTGATGTCACCAGAAAAAGACAGAAAGCGGCCTGATGTCTCCAGAAAAAGGCAGAAAGCGGCCTGAGGTCACCAGAAAAGGCAGAAAGCGGCCTGAGGTCACCAGAAAAGGCAGAAAACGGCCTGAGATCACCAGAAAAAGCAGAAAGCGGCTTGAGGTTACCAAAAAGGCAGACAGCGGCCTGGGGTTACCAGAAAAGCCATAAAGCGGCCTGAGGTCACCAGAAAAGGCAGAAACCGGCCTTAGATCACCAGAAAAGGCAGAAAGCGGCCTGAGGTTACCAAAAAAGAGCAGAAAGCGGCCCCCAGAATCCCCCGATAGCCCTCAAGATAGCGGCCTCAGTTGTTGCCCGCACTATGAATAAAACTTCACTGAACTTTCTCATGCGCGCAACATTCGATGAATGCTCATTTCTGATTGGCAAACGGTCTTCTCACCTTTGTGTTCCCGTCGTCGAATTTTTTCAACCAACGCGAACCAAATGAGTCAGCTCTCCGCGACACGGCGTGATACACCCTTCCGCGCTGACATTCAACATATCCACAGCTGGGGATTAGTCAGAGTTTTGTCCATGAAATTACGGCTGGCACTGACATTTAGAAAATCGATGACCAAAGGAATCGGCGGGCGGGTAGAGGTTGTTTAAGCAACGGCGCCTTAGACAGTCGCGCCCGTGTCCTCTGCGTTTTATTTTATTTTCTAAATCTGGGATTCTGGTTAGTTTGTGATAACCTGAGGCCGCTTTCTGCCTTTTATGGTAACCTCAGGCCGCTTTCCGCTTTTTCTGGTGACCTCAGGCCGCTTTCCGCTTTTTCTGGTGACCTCAGGCCGTTTTCTGCTCTTTCTGGTGACCTAAGGCCGCTCTATGCTTTTTCTAATTACCAAAGGCCGTTTTGTGCTTTTTCTACCAAATTCAGGCCGCTTTCTGCGGATTTTGGCAAACTTATTGCGCTTTCTTTGGATTCTGCCTATATCAAGCCGATCCCGTAAAGTCGAGCCGCATTTATGGATTCTGGGGACCTCAGACCGCTGCCTGGACAGATCGTCTCACTGATTCTGGCAACCGAAGGCCGCTTTATATCAGGCGGCCTCTAATTTTATTGATTTTATACCGCTTTACATTTCACTCGTTTAAATGCTTCAATCCCAAAACATTGCTTTTTCTCAATGCCCAAGAGTTGATGGTCCTTCTTTGGGCGCTATTGTCGGCGATATCACCGCACTGTTTCTTAGGGGCGGCGATAGTTTATTTATACCAGCAGGCCTTGCAGTCGCTTTTACAATCAGATCATGCGGACAACGATTTTTTCTCCATACTGCTCTCTTTTACTTTTACAAATGTTTTGTGCCAAAAAAGCGGCTTGAGTCTACCGTAATCCGCAGAAAACGGCCTATGGGCACCAAACAAGCATAACACCGCTTTTTGTAACCAAAATTAGCAGAAGGCGGCCTTAGGTCGGCAGAAAAAACAGAAAGCGGCCTGAGGGTACCAGACAAAGCAGAAAGCGGCCTTAGACCACCAGAAACCACACAAAGCGTCTCAATAAGCCAGAATCTACACAAAGCGGGCTGAGGGTGCCCAAAAATGCAGAAAGCGGCCTTAGATTACCAAAATAAGATAAAAGCGGCCTTAGGTCACTGTAAAAAGCAGAAAGCGGCCTTAGGCTACCAAAATAAGCTAAAAGCGGCTTTCAAAATGCGGTCTGAGGTCACCAAAAATAGCAGAAAGCGGCCCGAGGTCATCGCAATCAGCTGAAATAATGGACCCTTTGATCTGTTTATTGATTCAATGTTATCCCAATGAGTGCAATTGCCCTTTATCGATCGACCGGCGGACTATCCAGCCCCCCTTTTTGGGCTCCCGACGGCGGCCTTTCTAAAGCCAGGCGGGCCGTGTGAGTCAGGCCCCCGAATAGACACACTCTTTTTCTAGTGACATTCATTGCCTTTACAGTTGCGGCGAAGTCAAAGCATCGGCTTATATAAGCGATCGCAAATGAATGGCTCCCGTTAATCATTTGCTATACGGTTTCAGGGGGGGGGGGGGGGGGGTGCAAGTTGTTTATGAGACGTCGCACGAGACAGTCGCTTGAGTTTTGACTGTTTATCCACAATGGCCTGTTTGAAAAATCTAATCAGGACCGCGTAAAAATAATTTTTCTGGTTTTGTGATAAAAGCCTAGATCTTATTCCCAGAATTCCGAAAAATACCTCTTTTACCTATTTTTGCATAAAAATGCACCGATTTAGTAGCGCTTGAAATTTGGGGAAATTACCATTTGAATTCCCGCCAACTCTGTGTCTCCCCATTTCCCACACTCTCTCGCCCACTCTAGCCGTGTTTCGGTGCAGCAAATGCGTAAATCGGCCGTGTAAACGCGCCCCTTTTGCAGTCGAAATCATATAAAAGGGGTATGTTTAAAAATCGTGGAAACGATATCTATTCGATGAAATAATTGTGAAGAAACTTTGAAAAAAACATTTTTACGAGGTCCTTCCACTTTAAGGATCAAATTTTTCACTTTTGTGCTTTTAATCAAATAGATCCCATTTTGACTCAATCAGTACTTTTACCGATTTATATTTTTTTAAATTTCATTTTTTAAAATTAAAATCAACAACGAACTTTCGCTATTCTAATGGAGCGCGGATACCGCTGGTTTTGAATTATCTTTTCACATTAAAATTAGTTTTATAAAATATGAGCAAAATGGATGTATGAGAAACGCGCTTATTTAATTTAAGATCATTTTGTTCCAGTATTTTACTTGGCGCTTTAATTTCAAGCAGTCAGAAGGCCGAAAACCGATAAAAGTGCTCAATGGCTTCGTTTTTAGAACGGCTCCAATTTTTAATATTGGTGTTTTTGATTTGTTTTGCTTATATAATATACAACAACTATTAAAAATACATAAACAGAAAACAGAATTTTTATTCATTCAGGCGTACCGGTCAAAAAAGGGCAACAATGTTAAAAATCAAACTTAAATTTTTCCTTTTAAATTGAATTTCTGTTTTGCGTTTATATTGCACTTACTTTGATGAATACTTTTTTCCTCGTTTCTAAAATTCATTTGCGTTTTATAGACGAAAGGTGTGAAAAAAAATGTTTTAACCAAAAACTGGACTTTTCGGACCTGACATTTAAAAAAAAATTTTCACGACACCTTAGCCCCTAAAAAAGAAAAAAAAACACAAAAACAGTCGCGGAATCCCGCAAAATGATGTTTATAAGCATTTGGAGCTGTCGCGGTAGTTTCTACCCTAGGTTTGCATTAATCACACCATGACGAATATATCAGCACGCCGTTTCTTAGGAGGGTTACAGTTTGATTATTCCAACGCAAGCACAGCCGGAAAATCACCCATCCTCATGGATTTTCAAACTTTACCTTTTTTCACCACTAAAATTCAATCTTTTAAAACAAACTTTTTTTCAGAGCCTGCAGAATCAAAAGCCCAGCAGCATGCCCGGTCCAAGGAACCCTAGGAAGGTGCGTTTTTAAAAAAAACCCTAATTTTGAGACATTATTTCACTTATTCGTTCAGACGTTAAAATTGTATTTTTTTCAGCGACCGATTGCCACCGCATTTGATGCTGTATACAATCTGGAACAGCAGAATGTAAGTTAAAATGGCCTTTTTGTTTGTAAACACATGAAAAAGCATTTCGGGTGACCTGAGGCCACATTCTACGGATTTTTGTAACCTTAGCCCGCTTTCGAGGGATTTTGGCGACTTCCGACCGCTTTCTCCTTTTTGGTGTCCTCATGCCGCTTTCCGCCTATTCTGGTGATCACAGGCCGCTTTTTGCGTCTTATGATGACCTAAGGCCGCTTTCCGCCTATTCTGGTGATCACAGGCCGCTTTTTGCGTCTTATGATGACCTAAGGCCGCTTTCCGCCTATTCTGGTGATCACAGGCCGCTTTTTGCGTCTTATGGTGACCTAAGGCCGCTTGCCGCCTATTCTGGTGATCACAGGCCGCTTTCGACAGATTTTGGTGACCTTAGGCCGCTTTATTCTTTTTCTACTGACCTGGACTCTGTTCAACTATTCTAATCTAGCTTAAAGGGGAAGGACCGCGTAAAAATAATTTTTTTATAATTTTGTGATAAAAGCCTCGATCTCATTCCCAGGATCCCGCAAAATACCTCTTTTACCCATTTTGCATTAAAATGAACCGATTTAGGAGCGCTTCAAATTTTTGGGAATAGGTCATTTGAATTGCCGCCAACTCTGCGTCTCCCCATTTCCCACACTCTCTCGCCCACTCTAGCCGTGTTTCCGTGCGGCAAACGCGTAAAACGGTCATGTAAATGCGCCCCTTTTGCAGTCCAAATCATATAAAAGGGGTATGTTTCAGAATCGTTTAAACTACATCTATTCAATAAAATAATTGTTAAGAGACTTTGAAAAATCAATTTTACGAGGTCTTTCCTCCTTAAATTAAAATGTTTTTCTTTTAAATACAGGTTTTCTACTAATTGAAAAATTGATTTTAGCGGATCGCTGTCCTCTCGGCCGAACTGGCCACAGAGACGGGGAAGGTGGAGTCCATGACTCAACTAGCCAGGACCTATGGCATGGAAGCCATCTCTTATAAAGAAAAGGTAAATACTAAGTAAGTAAGAAAGAAAGAAAGGAAGTCAAGAAAAGCCATAAATCTTTTTTTCAGAACGCGGAGCTCCAGAATGGCTTGGCGCTGTGTGACACCTCCATCAATAATTTTGTTCAGGTTGGTTTTTTATGGTTGCACCTTGACATAAAGAATTCTTGGAAAAAACAAGGTCATTTAAAAATAGGTAATTTTGTTTAAAATAAAGCAACAAACTAGTTTTTTTTGAATATAAAAAAAGAATTTTTTGTTTTGTTTATTCAAAGAGACCATTTTGTAAAATCAAATACATCACACATTAAATAAAATTGAATACTATAGAAAAATTGAAAAAAATGCGTTATAACAAATATGTAGAAAAGCTGATGGTCCCATAAAAAATATAAAAACTGGCTTTCAACTTTGAGCTTTACACAAACATTCGTATTGAAAGTTTTAAAAAAAAGTGTTAAAAACAATTAAAAATAGCTTTTTTTTAGGAGAACAACCGTCTTCTGAAGACAAACGGAGAAATTCACAAAGAGTTAATGGATTCCCTCAAGGCTCAGGACGACCTTCAGACAAATCTGGAAAATGAGAAAGCCGTAAGTAGCCGTGTTTTTTTGCTGAAGAGAAACAATATTGGAATTCTGAAACCGAAAAATCGCATTTTCAAGGGGTGATCAGTTGTTGGCAGTTTCTCAAAAAAAATTAAATTAGTTTTAAAATACCTGGAAAAATTTTTTGAAAATTAATTTTCAAAAATTAAATTAGTTTTAAAATATTTTAGATATAGTAAAAAACAATTTGTATTTAGTATTTTTACAAGCACCACAATCACCATACTGTTTCAACTCTTTTCAGCTTTTACCTTGTTAAAGGAATACGAGTGAGATGGAGCGCGCTTAGTGAAACTTCATTAATTTTGCTTAAAATTCAAAATTTTGAATAGCTCGTTCTCTGCGAATACGCATTTGTTGAAATTCAAATTTAAAAGAAAAAAATCATTTTATAATCTAGATTGAGTGTTTGAAATTATATGAAATTCGGTTAAAAAACTGGATTTTCCCACATCGACACATAGGACGAGGCTTTAGAAGTTGTTGGCAAGACCAAAACACATGTTTTGACCCCTAACCGCGCTCCAATGCGAACTACAATCCTTAAATCGGCCGAGAGACCTGGAAAGTAAAGAAACATGCAAGTGGCCATTATGTTGTTTCAATAATAAAGAAATTGAATATCGTGCTAATTATTTGTAATGTTTAATTTTTATTCTATAAATAAAGTATTTTTTAAATTGATTAAACAAAAACTTCTTTTATTTAATTTAACTATTTAAATATATTTTATATAAAAAAAAGAAATATTTGTAATCTTAAAAATATTTACGTTCGCGTACAACTTAAGCGAAGTAGTGAAACAAATTTGTAAATGACGCCGCTGACACACACCTAAAAATTGAAACAGTAGAAGAATGTGACAATAGTTTTTTTTCTTCAGAAGAGCGACAGACATGCCCAAATCAACAGCCAGCTCGAGGAGGCTCTTCAGGCGGCTACCACCAAGGTTTGTCAATTTGAATGAGTTTTCAGTTATATTTGAATTTTCAGTCTTTTCACTAATGAAATGTTTTAGGCTGACGCGGCTTACACTAGCACCCTTCTCCTTCAAATCGAGATCGTTGGCTTTAAAAACGTAAGTGTTTACCTTTTTCTAAATGTGATTTTTACCACAAATTTTAGAACATTTTTCAAATATTTCAAATAATTTGAATGTTAAGGGGTCTGTCAGGGGGCTTTTTTTCAAAAAATATTTTTAACCCAAATGTTTTGCTGATCTACGTTTTGAGTCCAAAATTTATTTTTAAAAAAAAACGTTTTGACTCCCTTATGGTCTCGTTAAACATACCGAAAACGTTCAAATTCGTGAAAAATAATGATAAAATATAAAAATAAATAAAATTGGTTACAAAAAACTTTTTAAGGAAATCCTGAGTCTCAAAAACGAAAACACGCAGCTTCACGTCAATGAGAAGATGGCAATCCTTATGGTCAGTTTATATTGAAAAAGTTTCAATTCATGTAATTTGAAAACATAAAGAACGATTTTAGGCCAAGGAGAGCGACTTGAGGGCTACCACAAAGGAAGCAGAGGCGATGAGGCTCCAGATTGTGAGTGGCATGAAAGGGACACTCAGGGAACTTTAAAGGGGAAGGACTGCGTAAAAATAATTTTTCTGATTTTGTTATTAAAATCTAGATCTCATTCCCAGGATTCCGAAAACTACCTCTTTTACACATTTTGGATCAAAATGAACCGATTTAGGAGATCTTGAAATTTTGGGGAAATTGCCATTTGAATTGCCGCCAACTCTGCGTCTCTCCATTTCGCCCACTCTCTCGCCCACTCTAGCCGTGTTTCCGTGCGGCAAACGCGTAAAACGGCCGTGTAAACACGCCCCTTTTGCAGTCCAAATCATATAAAAGGGATGTGTTTCAGAATCGTGGAAACGATATCTAATCAATAAAATAATTGTAAAGGTACTTTGAAAAATCAATTTTACGAGGTCCTTCCCTTTTAATGGAACATTTAGGAAATTGATGAAATCAAGGAGCATGCGAAGAAAGAAAAGGAGGAACTGCAGAAGCAGGTCGACCAGCAGAAGGAAAAGGTATTTGAAAATAACTACTTAACTTAATTTTTCATTTCAGATCGATAAGATGTTGAAGTTTATCGCTAACACGGAAAAGGTAGGTACAAAATCTTTAAAATTTTAAAACATTTTTCTATTTTTAGAAGATTAAAAAAATTGTTTTCAGGCCTGTGCCCAGTTCAAGAAGACTTGATTTTCTCCATCATACTGCCGGTCTCACCGATCTCCGTTTTTTTAACAATAGCTTTAATTCACCTCAAGGAACGTTTTGAAAATAAATGTATTTTATTTATGCGAAAAAAATCAATTTTTCAAAAGTTTCATAAGGTGAATATTTCACCTCCAATTGATAAACTGATGATAAATTCGAGGTAACAATATTGTATGCATACATTCCGTTTGTCAGAGCATTTGTATTTTATTTGTAAAAACAGCGGAATGATGTGAAAAATTTGTGAAAACAGCGGAGTGATGTGACAAACGCGCACTATTTAAAAATTAGAAAGGCTAATTATTCAAAAAAAAAAGCACGACCAAGTCATTATGGCCCGAATGAAAAAATAAACAAATAAGGCACTTTTCTACACGTAAGATTATTTTCGAAGTTGTTTTTTTTTCATCAGCTTTTCTCCACCAATTCATTTCTTGCGTTTCTTGTGTTCATCTCGTAAGCCTCTCCCTTGTACTTCCCAGTTGTTTTGCGTCCAAGACCATACACAACGCAATTTTGCACGGCTAGGCTACCTAAAACATTTGTTTAAATAGTTTGTAACAACATTAGAGAGTTAATTAAATTTAATAAAGTTACCTGCAAAAGTGATCAAAGCAAAGATGAATGCGATGGCAAAGGTCCAAATTTGATTGTTAGCCGCGGAGCACAATAACTCCTTTTTCTCCTCGCAGAAAACCATATCAACTTTCTGAAACTTGATATTTGAATTGAAAAAATTAGTTCATTTTGGGTTTTTTACGTCACTCCACTGTTTTATCAATATTCTTAAGGCTTTGCAGTTTAACATAACATATTTTATATTCAGTCAATCAGCTAAAACTTTCGTGAAGCGTTTTATTAGTAAACTGATTTTTAAAGTGAAAAAATGTTTCAATTGTGTGTTTTCCTATCACTCCACTGTTTCACTAAAGTTTTTTTAAGTTCCCAGTTTATTTGTTAATCACACATAGCAGCCAAATCAGCTAAAACTTTCGGACCCTAGAATAGGTCTTCATTGTATTGTTTGCCACATTACTCCTACTTCTCAATTTGAAATTTTAACAGTTAAACATTTTACAATACAAATTGTTTACTTTTTTGAACAAGTAGAAATAATTATTTTTTTTAAAGTTACCTTATTGCTGAACCTGCTCATAATAGCTGGAATTAGAACTTTGAAGTCGAAGCATTGTTGGTTCAAAAGGGCACAGAAGGAGTAGATTCCACCAATAAAGAGAAAATACACTGAAAATCATTATTTTTGAAAGAAAAATTAATTCAAAATATTTAAAAAATAAAAAGTTTTTAGAATAAATAGGTCAAGTCAATATTTCAAAGGTATGAAGTATTTGAGCGTTTTGTTTGCGAACGTTCCAAGTGCTTGACGCCGCGGGTTAATATTTTAAGAATACAAGTGTTGTCCGGCAATATAATGTTTCAATCACTTTTTGTGATTTTAACGAGCTTCATTAACCTATCTGCTTTAGCAATGTTTTTAAGGGTTAGAAAATTAAAAATAGCTAAAAAAACCAAAAAAAAAAATACTACTTTTGTAACTTAAAAATACTACTTTTGTAACTTTATCAATTTTTCATGCAAGTTTGATAAGTTTAGCAACTTGTTTGATTTGATCTCATGTGGTAGCCCTGTTCAAAAGCAATTAACTTTTAATGTTTAAAACACAAATTCCCTGAATCTGGCAGTTTCAATTTATTAAAAAAGATTTAAAAAAAACTTCGACTAGAGAAATTCACTTTTTCGGTAAAAAATAGGCGAAAATTTGTTTCAAGGATTGTTTTTCTAAAGAATTTTTATTAATATTAAAAGCATATTGCTAAATAATCGCTGTGCTAAATAATAAATTTCTGCATTGAAAAATTTAAAATTAATTTTTGATCTCTCAATGCGTCATTTGTTGTGAATATTTTTTATTTAACGATTTCCATAATTTGTTATTCAGTTTGTTTGCTATATAATTAGTTAATGGTTTTTATAACAGGGAGGTTTCTCCAATGTTTTATCTTTACATAAAATATATAAAATTAAATTTCAAAGTTTGTTCTTCAGGAATTTGTGGGTTTTATTCCAAACATTCTACCCATTCTCAACTATTGTTTTTGCTGTTTGGTAAAGTTTTTTATATGAAAAGATTCAAGAATTGTAAAATTTTTTTATATATTTTTCAAGACTCCAATGTTTTATCTTCAATTATTGCAACCAATATCATTTAGTCAAATCTAACGTTACTGATCAAACTATAACCCGCATGAGGAATTTAAGTAAAGTTAGAAAATTGTAAACAATTTAAAAATGGAATTTGCAATTTCATAATTCAAAAATTAGACTTTAAGTCTTGTTATATATAATCTCACCTAAGGTAACTGAAGAAACCATACACATGACCAAAGACCAGAAGATGAGGAATGCGTGGGATCCACAAGAAGTCAGAAACAGAATGAAGGGAGAGCCACAGCAGGGAATTATTTTTATGGCTTTCACTGAAAAACTCGAGGATTTAAAGTGAAATCAATTCGTAATCGGTCGCTGTTGCCACACCAGTCCACTGTTTTAAACATATAAAAAAAGTTTACAGTTACTCACCCGCACTCAAATAAACAAAAAGAAGATACAAAATAAACAGAGCAGTAAAGATGACAATCAAAACTTGAACGAATAACATTCCGAAATCTCCAATTTGCACAAATGCATTAACCTAAAAACAGATTTATTTAAATTTAAAAACAAAAAAAACCTGTCTTGAAAAACCGGAAAGTCCTCTGTAGAAAAAGGTTCCAAACCCGATAGAAGCCACTATTGAAATGATGGTTGCAGCTGTGGAAACGAAGACAGAAAAGGAGAAGACCATTCTGTGGGACTGAAAAGGACGTTGATTCAGTAACAGTGGAATTATGTGAAAAAAATTAAAATATTTAATTTTTAAAACTCTTATAAAAAGCTTTTTTGGAAAACCGGAATAAATTTTGTAAAAATGAATTTATATCTGACAAATTTAATTATTAACAAAATTTAGTTGTTTAATTATGCGTTTAAGAAAAGTGGTTATTTTTAAAATTAACCCATTTAATTTAATCAGTTCTGAGGGTTTAATTGTTGTTATGAAAATGCATTTGCAAAAGTATTTCAGCTTCATATTTCAATTTTGAAAAATGATTTGATGAAATTACCTTGAGAAAAAAAAACTAAAATTTAAAGAAATTACAAAAGTGGTCGAATGTGTTACAACATCCATGAATAAAATGAAAAAGCTGAATTTTGCTAGTTCGTATCGTCTGTTTGCCAAATATTGTATTTTGAGGGTATTTGTTAAATAAATTTTAAAATTACAGAACAAACGTTAATTTAAAATTTAAAACACTTAATTTATTTAGAACAATCTGCGGTTATAAAACAATTTGTCAAAACTTGAAAAAAAAATAAAAATTTACAAATTTTCAATTTTAGTCGAATGTTTAGCAACACAATTAAATAAAGTGAATATTTTGAATCCCATTATTACTTCCTTATCCCTTTTTAATTCCTTACAACTTTTCAATGCAAATAATTAAAGCAATTTTGTTTAAATTAGTTTTACCAAATTGAAAAAAATTCATTTTCAATTTAAAACAAAATTTTCATAATTAAAAATATTTTTAAAGAAAAACAAATTAAAAAGTGGAATTATCTAATCTCATTTGTGTTAAAAAATCTAAAATGCAATAATTCAAATTTAGTCGAATGTTTAGTAGCATCGCTAAATAAAATGTATAATTTGAAGCCCATTCGGTCTTCCCCAATCTTCCCTTAGTTTAATGGTTACTATTTAATTATGAATTTATAAATTTAATAAAAAAAATTAGATTAATTTTTTGTTAAAAAATCGGTTCTCCAATTTTTTAAAACATCCGTTTTTAAAAGATAAAGAAAAGATAAAACATTTTTTTAAAAACATTTGAAAAAAAAAACAAAAAAACAAGGCAGAAACAAAGAAATGGAAATATCAGAATTATATATTCTCATTTGTTTTTTTTGCAAAATACTTTTTACAAACTTCAAAACTTTATTCGAATGTTTTGCTGTCAATAAATAGATAATTTTAATCCCAATAAATATTAAAAATTCTTAATGTTTCTAAAAAAAAAAAGAAATCTTAAAAATCACAAAAAGCTTAATTTTAGGTTAAAATCATTTAATTTAATTAGAACAACCTGCAGTTATTTTCATAATTCAATTTTACAAACTTAAAAAAAAGACTATTCAAAACGCAGAAACAATAGAAATGAAATTCCCTCTCATTTATGTTTTGCAATATGATTTCAGTCGAATGTTTTGCAAATTCATTAAATTAAATGAATACATTGAAATCTAGTCGGGCCTCCTGTCTGAAGTTAATGGTTTTCTTAAATCAAAATCCTTTTAAAATAAATGTTTCGGTTAAAGTTAGACAATTTTTTTATATATAAATTTAAAGGGACCATCAGCCTCCTTTTCCAAATGAGAATGACCAATATGCTAATTCATTCATTTCAGTTAGGATAATTTTTTCCAACACCCCTCCAAGCAACGTTTTTTCACAAAGGGGCTGATTAGCATAGGATTAGCCGTGAATTTGAAAAAGAGGCTGATGGTCCCTTTAATTAGTGTTACCACAAAAGTGGATTGATTTGGCAATGGAAACTAAGAAAACAACAAAGTTACTTTTGTTTGAGTTAATCCAACTGACAACAGCTGATCGGTCGCGGAGGGAGTGTGTTGGTGTTATTTTGAAGGCCACCGAATCGATTCTAGCGGCGGAAACATTGAAAAACACCCGCGCAATAAGGATAATCGCCATTTCCAAATATTTAATCTTTTTTTTGCTAATTTGGAAGCTAAAATTAGCGGAAAAATCGAAATTTTCAGTTTTAAACTGTTGATAATCCAAATAAAAAGTTGCAATTATGGAGTGATCTGGCACAACTGCCCGATTTAAATCGAAGATGTCTAATTTAGGAAAAGTGTATACTTTTTCATTAAAAAAAATTATTTTTAACTTACCAATGGCCTTTTCCTGTTCTTTTTCTCCAAAGGAACAATTTCTTCCTCATCTTTCGCCATTTTTCAGCTCCTGAAATTACTATTTTTAAATTTGAAAGTAAATATTTCAGATTCTGAATTTTGGCTTTAAAAAATGTGGTTGAAACTGTGTGTTTCAATGGTTCTATTTGGGTAGATTCACACAAAGATACGAATGCCGGAAAACAAACAACCCTATCGATCGGGAGGAGAGAGTGGGCGGCGGAGGAGGGCGCAGAGAAATTAGGGTCTCGAATGGTTTGGCAAGCAATTAATGTGACAAAAAAACATTTAATTAATTTATTTTTCTTTTGTAAAACTCTTTGTCAATAATAGACAAAAACTAATTTTCACAAAATTACAACTTTAGTCTAATGTTTTGTAACCTCCGTGAATAAAATGTATAATTTCAACACCATTAGTTCTTCGCCAACGTCTTCTTAGTGTAACATGACTTTATCGTTTTATGCCTAAAATAAGTAAAAAAAACTTAAAATTATCAGATCAACAATTTGGTTAAAAGAGTTATTCTTGAATTTTTCACTTCAAAATTTTACAAGATTTTTAATTACTCCGTCATTATTCACAAGGAATGCATATGGACCTTGTTGCCCACTTAGTCACACATTGTGTTTATGTCTTTGTTTCAGTAAATATCGAATGGGGCTAAACGAATTTTGCGATCAGCCTAGTTAAGTTGTCTATAAAATATAACTCCGAAACAGTTTGAAGTCCAAGTTGTTTTTTTTGTCATTTTTCAACTGAAAAAGTCTCTAGCAATTTTGCTAAAATAAGTTTAAATAGATTTTTCAACTGAAAAAACCTCTCTAGATTACGACACAGAGAAATTGGAACGAAAGTGGCCCCGTTTTTGCTCAAACATTCAAATGACGTTGTAAAACATTTTTCCATAATATTCCGCACAAGATTATGTATACTTTACGCTTATGAAAATGTTGAAATTTTTTGTCTCAATTTTGACCGATACCATAAAGATCGATAATGAGCTAAAACTTTCAGAATAAGGTTTGTAGTTCGGAACGTTTCATTTTTTAAAAAGTAATTTATTTGAAATTTACTTACATATTGTGAAAATAATAAAATTTTTAAACTTTTCATTGATTATAGAAAAGTTCAGTTTTTTTAAATACATCCAGCCTAATCTGAAATAAAAAAAGAAGGGAAAAGTCACTATTTTTCAAAATAGTGAACAACAATTTTCTTTGTTTGGAAATTTATTTTTCAAATTGTAAAACGTTTTGAAATTTATCACTTCAATGTTTTAAGTATTTTTGTAATATCTAGCGGTTTACGTCAATCCACCATTGTTTTGCCATTTAACTTTTTTCTTCTTCAACTTTAAATCCTTCAACTTTAAAGCCTTCAACTCAAATTTACAAATTTACGTAAATTTTCGGGAACCAATGCAAATTAGGAAATTAAAAAAAATTGTTTAGTTTCACTGTTTTCTCTATATATTATTTAAAGAAAGTTTTTTATTTGTCCACTCGTACAAGCGCAATGATTGGTTTATTGTTGAATGAATTAAAAAGTTTCATTATGGATGAATAAATTCAGAAGATATTTTAAAATATCAACTTAGCAGTTTTGGGTTGTCCCCATTTAGTTTTTTTTTTAAATTTAATCGTTTCCCATCCTTTTAAAACTTACCGTCGTTCAACTATTGCAATGATAACAATAAATAAAACTGAAGTCTGAAATCAAAATTTTCCATGACTTAACAAGTAATTATATTAGCGGATAAACAAAAAGATCATTTGCTTTGGGCTTGTTGTGAATTTCATCGCTGCAATGTTTTCTGATTTTTGTAAATTTGTGATATCAAGCCGTGTTCAAGTTATATTGTCAAGCTGACCTTACCACATTTATA
>JAJQXH010000086.1:3640000-3642500 GCA_022343465.1 Oscheius sp. G VE-2021 | reverse complement strand
AAAATCAAATGATTGAAAAACTCAATACGGGGAAATTACCTTCCCAAATCTGAAACAACAGAAAATCTACAGACATTTCGATGGTTCAGGAGCATTTCTCCAGTCAAGATTGCAAAATCCACAGGTTGCACGGCAGACACGGAAGGCCAGACGAGAATGCTCCGAGTGGCAGGACCATCTGAAATTTATGGTTATTTTAATTATTTAAACTTAATCAAAACGTCACAACATTCACGCTAAATCTTCACCACCGAGCGGTCGGGTCCTCATTCTCTCCGCCGACTAGCTGAATCCGGTCCCAGAACCTCGTCAAGGAGGGACCGTCATCGACACTACTCCCTGTTGCTGTGAGGAATCGACTACAGAAGCGTCTTCGCTCAACGTCTGCCTACACAAGAAGCACTGGGATCCGCCGGCTCGAGCAACCCCATCCGCTCAAGATCTCTACGGATCCAGCCGTGATTCGGAATAAATATTTGTATTTATTTATTTGTAATTAAAACGTCAGGAACCTTTTTACAGGAGTATTCGGTGCTCGTTACCTTAGGCGGCAAACCGGCCTTGCCGCTGCCACCGACTGCGTACGGGTGTGAGGACGAAAATATCTTTTACAATTTAACTTTAGTTTTTACCACATCATTCCACTGTTTGTTCCAACATTACGCTTGAAAGATGTACCGTTTAGCACTGATCTATTTGATATAAAACAGGGGAATGATGTGGCAAAAGAGCTAGGCGTAATAGCGTAATTCACCGGGAAATCATTAGCCGCTGCCGCCGATTGCTTACGGGTGCGAAAATGAGAATGTCTTTTCCAATATTACTTTTTTGCCATATCATTCCACTGTTTATTTCAATGCTTCCCGTAAAATATGTAAATTTTATCACGGGTATATTCGGTATAAAACAGTGAAATGATGTGGCAAAAACCGAAAAATCATAACCTCTTATTACTCCAAGCATCAGTGCTCGTCTGGAATCGTCCACAGTAGCCGTTGCTCATTCGGTCAAAACAGTTCGTACTGTTGTTGGCGGTTGAAAAGAAACTGAAACAGTTTTTTTCATTTAACTAAAATTAAACTTTTAAATTTAATTAAAACTAACTTGGCAGCTCTTTCCCTATAATTTGCTCCGATGTCATCGCAAGCCTTGCAACAGACGACGAGGGAGAAGTCGGGTTCGTTTTGGCACCTGGAAAAATTTAATTTAATAAATAATTAAATTTTGTATTCTCCATTTTATGTGTTCAAATGACATTTCAGAATTTTAGTTAGTGAAAAAATGGAATAGCTTTTCCCCAGACGCTTCCACTCAGCATCATTGTATTGAACAATCTCTGATTATTCAGTAAGATTCGAATAAAAAACGCTGTCAATTTTTTTTAATTCTCAGATTTTTAAAATGTGTTAATTACAATTTTCGAAGAAAAAATTGTTTAACGTTCTATTAAATATGACTTCAATAATAATATATGATTTTTACAATGCCACGGTGAAACTGACGCACATTAACCAATTTGTTTTTCCCATTTGGGTGAAACGTGTCAATAAAATTTGAGTTGTAAAATAATTTTTACAGAATGTTTTTTTTACGTAAATTTTCTTTTTTTTAACTTTTTATGTTTTATCGCAGGGAACACCATAATACCGGAAAACAGAAACAAAATGTATGAAAAAGTTTAGTGATTTTACAAAAACAAGTTTTGTAAATGCGTTCATCATTTAAAAATTGTAATTGTTTGCCAGAATCTATTATTTTGTCACTTTTCTCACAAGTAAATCCGTTTTTTGAAGATTTTTTATATATTTTCTTGCCAAAATGTTTCAGTGAAAATTTATAATAACAACATCAGATTCATTTCACTGATTTCCAAATGTCGTTGAAAAAAACAAGATAAAAATGTTTTTGATATATATTTTTTTATTTCTCGATTTAATTTTTGTTTGGGATGTTCGAAAACGAATTTTATGATTATTCTTAAATATGCGATAAAAAAATTTCTAAACCAAAAAAACATGAATATTACAGCAAATCGTTTTTCCTCGCACGGTAACAGATATTTTTTTTCATTTAATTTTATAGAAAAAATAACCCACTTCTGAGAAAAAGTCTTTGGATCATTGCTTCTCATTGCCCTACAAATAGCTCCTCCTGATTCATCTTTACAGCAAGGGAGAGGTCTTGACGAATCAAGTGAAACCAACGGTTTGTTGACAGAAAGTCTTGCTAAAAAACGTTTTTTCAAATTGATTTTTTGTTTTCAAAAAGGGATTTTCTAAACTTACCAATTGGAAATCCTTTTTTATAAGATCCTGTTACAAAAGTATTGGGTCTTACTATCGTTCGACTGGGGTAGTAGAACTCCTCCTGGTTTGTGAAAGCTGAAAATGGAGTTTAAACTGGTAAAATTCTATTTTTTTTAATTGGCCAAGTTTTGGTAATGAGTAGGGCTAATTCGTATTTGTAAGTATTTTCTACTTGTTATTTCTACTAAAAGAAT